>PYSS01000025.1:261090-361131 GCA_003049465.1 Magnaporthiopsis rhizophila
TTTTTTTTTTTTTTTTTTTCGTCTACTACCGTACCAAACCACTGCTGCTCAAGAGTCTGGATGTTTGATAGGTGGTGTTGCGCCTTTCTTCATGGCTCTTGCCTGCGCTGGAACATTGGCCATGCCAAAACAAAAAGCCCGCTTGGCAAAATAAACAATGGGGAATGGGAACAGACAACACTGAATTGTGACGGTACGAGCCCACACCACACTGGCTTTTCTGGCTAGTATAGGCAATCCAATCCCGTAATGGCCACGCAATGCATAATCACAACAGTGCCGCTGCAAGTGACATGACGGCACTCATGAGCCCATTCTTTTTGTTTTTCATTTTCATTTTATTTTTTTTCCCTTTCCCCTGCGTCGTCGCATTGCGCGCTACCTGCCGGCTGGCTCCCTCTCGACTTGCTCGCTCTTGTGTGTTGTCGTGCCACCTCCCTCGCTCGCGTTTGCCGCCCGCCGCCACCTTCGGCTCCCGTCAGCAGCAGCAGCAGCGTCAACAAGAAACAAACAAAATGCATTTTCTAACCGCCCGCCCATAATGCGACTGGCCCCCATCCTGAAGGAGCTCGGGCAGGAAGAGGTGTACAGGTGTGTGTGCAAGTGACACCACCCTCTACATAGAAACCAACACTCCAATCTCGAGTGCAGAAGCGTGAAGGGCTAGAATTTGGTCCGTTTTCGCGCTAGCCAGCCAGACCACCTTTCCCCTGAAAACGGCGGCGACCAGTGCCATGTGCTTCTTTTTTAGAGTGCAGGGTGGGGAATTGCGTCTTATTTTAAACACTTGTGCTGTTCGATGGAAGCATTTATCATACAAACTGGAACCCTGGTATGTACATTTTATCAACATCTTTTGCTTTTCTGGTTCGCTTGTTTCTTCTCTTGCATCTTCTTTGATGGGAAAAAGCGATCCAGGATCTCGATTGATTTTGCATCCATCACCCTGAACCTGAACCCAATTTGACCTCGGGACGGAACAAGCCACCATTTTCTTCTCCCTCCATCAAACTCCTCCCCACACACACGCTCTTCCGGACATGTCCGTCCCCCCTTGGTGGCCTACTCTTCTGCTGCATCCCGTCATCAGTCAGTCATCCATCAGTCCCACCACCTCGTTTGTAATGCCCGGCAGGTATTTATATCTTGCATTTCAGCTGACGAGATTTTGGAAACGGCTGCCCCAGGCCAGAACCAAAAAATAAAAAATAAAATAGGCACGTTTTCTTCCCATTGGTCCGGCGCAGACTTCCGTCGTGGGCGAGGCTAAACAAGTGCCCCGCTGTCCATCCTGGTCT
Organism: Magnaporthiopsis rhizophila; assembly: GCA_003049465.1. Taxonomy (NCBI): domain Eukaryota; kingdom Fungi; phylum Ascomycota; class Sordariomycetes; order Magnaporthales; family Magnaporthaceae; genus Magnaporthiopsis; species Magnaporthiopsis rhizophila. The sequence goes on from PYSS01000025.1 coordinate 262,389, forward strand.
TTTTTTTTTTTTTTTTTTTTTTTTTTTTTTTTTTTTTTTTTNTTTTTTTTTTTTTTGCTGTCCCTGTTTCAATGTGCCCCTGCTCGACCCGTTGTCCACCAAGGAAAACAATGATTACCCCCGCCTCGTTTGCCGATGATCGGGTGGTCGCCTCGGTGTGGCTGCATCTGGCTTCTTTGGGTCAATTTCGGGATGCTTTTGCAGCTCAATGCTTCTTTCCCAACCGTGCCAAGATGGCTTTGCCTATCCGGGTGTGCCTTGCTTGCCATGGCATGGCCCTAGCAAAAAGACTATCTCGGCGTCGTGTGCGGTCAAATAAGTCGCTCGGTGGCAATAGTGCCCGTGCCCCGTGGCCGTTGTTTTTGCTTTTTCTAGCCTTGGGACCAGCAGCCATCCCACGCTCCAGCTGTCCCTATAATCCCTCAACTCTATCAAAGCAAGGCTTATTTTTCTCGTGACGGACTGTCTGTCCCCCACGCACGGCTCGTGGACGCGGATGCTGGAAATCCCGCGAGAGGCTAATATAACTCTCGCGCCTCGTCCTAATAGCCCCGTGCTCCCTGCCCGAGGTCTTGACAAGCCCCCACCACGATCACTAGTGTTGGCAACACCACATTCACTAGGCGCCCTCGTTTCTTTTTATTTTCATGCTTTCCGTCATTACAGACCATTCACGTCAGCGTGATTGTGCCCGAAGGGGCGTCCGTGTGGCTCTGTGCTTTGCGGGAGGCGGCATGTTGTGCCACCACGAAAATTCGATCTCTGTCCTAGCCTCTCTCCCCTCACTCTGGCGTGTTTGCCTGTCCTCTCTGGATAGCCACCATCTCGATGCACTGTGCCAAACCTTGCCAACAGGATGTCAGAGGCGTGAACACGTGCGCGTGCCACCAGGCACGACGGCGTGTCCCATTATGGTTTCTCCGTCCGGCTGTTTTGTCAGTAGTACAGGGAAAGCACAAAAGCCTGGCATGGGGCATTTCATCGAGTCGATGCATCTCGGAACCGGTGGTCCCTGTTGAACCCGAGAAAGGCAGAGTACAGACTACCCAGATATTTGGCTTCCCCGGCCGTCTTACCCCTGGGACTGGTTCGATAGGAATATCCGACCAAAAAAAAAAAAAAAAGGAAAAAAAAAAAAGAACGTGACGGAACATTCTTCCTTGTTTGCCCCTGTTTCGGCCGATCTTGATTCCATACCGCTTTCGTCCTTTTGCTGTTTCCTCTTCTGGTACAAACATACTCCCACGTGGCCGTCGCTCACGCAGCCCTGAGGCCTGAGCGGGTCACGGGACAAGTGCAGCAAACATACATATCGCGTCAGTTTCCCCCAATCCTTTCCCCGCCGCGAAACCTTGCTTGCTCCCGTGTGTGGACAACAACGGGCAGAACGAAAACCAAACACCTATCAGAAACCCAAGTCGCGTGATCCAACCTGTCGGAAGGCAGACTAAGTTGCAGCTGTTGCGCATGAAGCCGGCATATCGGTCCATACAAAAGGGGAAAGGTCTCCGCCCGCCCGCCGCCGTCGCCGTCGGGGAGGGAACTTGTTTTTTTTGTTTGACCGTGTTTCCGTCCACGGAGGACAAGCAAGCAGCCAAGGCGGTGCATGCAGCAAAGAGAGAAAAAAATATGTTACCCTTCCCTTGCATCGCGTGACCAGGTCGGGATCATTGTTTTGAACTCGTCGCCGTCCTCCCTCCCCTCTCTTCTCCCCGCCAGGAGAGCGGAGTCGGGTATCACAGCGTCGATCGATATACTGCTTCGTTTCTCGGTGCTTGATACCGTCATGACACGCCTCTGTCTAAGGATAAGAGTTTAGGCGGGTTGCTGAGAGAGCACAGATAGACTGATGCGGTTCGGCAACCTGTCCGAGAAGCCATCCGGCGGTACGAGTCAGCCGCGTGCGTGCGGATGTCGTCTGGTCACAGTGGGAGGGGAAGGGGGTTGATCCCTGAAGGCTCGGCCGTTTGCGAAGCCAGTGTTCGTCTGAAAATCACACCTTCCTCCATCTTTTTTCCCCATCCTCTCCACTCTCCGTTCTGTGGCTGCTTTTATCCTTCCTATTTGGAATGTCTTATTTCATCCCTTTTTTACGGCTTCCCCACTCCGCACCCGTTTCAACGCCCGCATCGGGCTGCGACGACGGACGAAGGGCGGGCCATCCGTGCAAGGCTGTGTTCAACAGCCCCGTTTTCCATGTTGCCCAGGTAGCCTCGCCCCGGAAAGGCTCGGCCAGGGATCAAGGGATTTGGGCTTGGTTGTGTTCCCCTCCCTCGGCTGATGCCAAGCCTTTCCCGATCGACCCGATTTTTTGGTTTTAGATCTTCCATTCCTTTTGCCCTCTTTTCACTCGCCGCCCGTATGTATCGGGTGGACGGAGAGAGGCAGAGAGGTCTTTTCGGGCAGCCTGGTGACCATCATTTGTGTGACATTCCCCGTTGGCGACGTGATATTCAACAAGGCTCGGCGCCAGGGCCGAGAAAACTCGGCGCCTGTGTTTGGTTTTACCTATGTGGGGGGTTCCCGCACACGGCCGCACCATTATCGCTTTGTCTCTTTCGGAACCACACTCTTTTCGTCTTGTTGAAATCGTCTCGTCTAAAAGTTCTTTCGGGCGGTGGGGTTGGACTTGCCGGACTGCACCATCAACTCAAACGGGGGCCGCAACGGTTTTCCTCTTCCGTCCAGTAACAAAATGACTTACCACACACCGCTGTTGTGTGTGTGTGTGTGTGTGTGTGTGTGTGTGTGTGTGGGAGCACTCTCTACCTACACTCGTGACTTCGAGGCGCATCATGCTGCTGGGGGCAGTTACATTACATGCACTTCACCCTTGCTCGCGCCGAGGCTGTGCTGTGCACTTCCACTCTATATAACACACTGTCTTGACCGACATCCATAGATAGGGCAGCCTGCTATTGTGCTGCGACTCTGGGATCTTGATGGTCTGACATATTGACCTACTGGGATCTGCGCCGATGTGAGAGCATAAAAGTAAGCAAAGTAGCTATACTCACAATCACCGCGGAAGCGCCGAGGAAACTGGATCCGACAGAGGCTTAGAAATGGCAGGCAAAGAAAAAAACCAGATGTGGTCTCTCAGTGCCCTTTGTGCTACGATATGTTTCACGTTCCACCACCGCCTGGGCCAGAGCGGCCTTCCTCCGTATTGGCATCGCCGTCCGCCGAGGCGAGACGCATACGTGCATACATATTGTCTCCCGTACACAGCCCACCGACTCCTACCCTCACGCTTAAAATATATTATTCCCGGCATGGGTCGCCCTTTTCGTCGTCCCGCATCGGCCGCCTGCGTGCCAGGCCGCTTCCTCGTCGGCCCTTCCTCTGTCGGGGGATCCGCACCATCCCCCGAGGACGGATCGTGATCCGATCGATTTTCCTCTCACCACTGCTGACATACCTGACCTTTGATGCCCGTTGTCAGACTCGGCCGGGTTGATGGCTGGCCCCCGAGTATCTCACTCCCGTCTCAACGAGGCATGACAGTGGCGCGGAAACTGGATAAATCAAAACGAGAAAAAGATTGTCGGGCCATGCGACTCTGTCATCCTGTCGTCTCTGCTTGTGTCCCCGTACTATGCCCGCCCGCCTGGCCGGCCAGACCCTGCCGGGCCAAACAGTCACAGCTCGTACTGTTAACTGCTCGATTTGCGCTGAGCACGAACGGGAAACAAGAGCCAAAACCTCCCATGTGCCGGAAAAACTCGCCAGGCTGAGTGTCAGGGATGAGGCATGTAGGTAATGGGGCATGAAGGTGGAAGGTGCTGACGACACCCCGCCATCTAGATTCGTCTTGCGCCCCAGAAAGTAATGCGCGTCACAGGCAAACGTCAACCAGCAAAGCCCCTCCTCGGCCACGCCGGAGGCCTAGAGACAAACCGAGGCGACCGACGAGACCCCGCTTCTCGTAGTGTACCTGTCCTCCCGCCTCCCCGAGAGAAACGCCGGGAGTGTGGGCATCATAGTCGGGGTACGGGGCTGTCCCGGCCACCATGGGACAAGGTGAACAAGGGAATTGTACGCGTCCACACACATACGGGCAGATGCGGGGTGAATAAAATGGAAGCTAAGGTGAAAATACGATGAGAATAATAGGGCCACTCCCTGTCTGTCTGTCTTGTTGCACAGTAAAAAGCACAGTCCTGTTTTCTATACACTCACACCCGCCTCATCCACACCCACACGCCCAGACAAAACAAACCATTTACATAGCACAAAGCAAGCCGCCACCGAAAGCCCACCTCCTTACTAGCCCAGCCCTGGATGAAGCTGCAGGATCTCCAGCCATTTCCTTTTTTTATTTTTTCCTGATCGTGATCGGATCGGATGAGGGGCGACGGACGGAACTTTGTCTCACAGCCACACGGGGATGTTTGTTTCTTTGCTGCCCGATACCGGGGCGGGCCAGCTAAAGAATCACCAGTCATATTCCTGGCCAGCTACTGCATGTCTATTTCTTTTGGGCTTGCATTTTTCCTTATTTTTACCAGGTGCTGGCCTCACTCCGCTGGAGCCAGCCACGATCCAGCAAGGTGAAGTTTTTGGCAGGGGATGGGGTGTATGTGTGTCGTGTTCACTCTGTCGTGGTGGCTTGGTGTTTCTTTTTCTCCCCCCTGCGCGCCACCTGTCGAGAGCTGGTTGGCGAGCGATCCAAGGAAAGCTCCAGAAAAAGCCACCTCAAAAAGAACACACCTCTAGACTCTCACATTGTGTGACGCTGCAAAAAACCCAGCAGAACGGTAGCCTCTGGTTCACAAAAGAGCCCAACGCCGCCCTGTCTTTACCCTCGGTGTATCGTGGGGCGAGGGGCGGCGCCGTGGCGTGGATGGCCGCGGTGTGAAGCGTCGCACCTTGTCTGGTTGCGATATGGAACGACTGGACATGAGAACAGATTAAGGAGGTGACTCATAGATGCCCGTTCAACCCAGCAGCGGCAAAGGAACTCCACAGAGCGTTCGTCGGGACTACGATGTAGCAAACCACAAAGCGTCGCAGTTCCGAGGCGGTGGTATGGACACATGTTAGGCTTTCCAGAAGCGGCCGAAATCTGGGGCGAGGGGTGATGAGCGAGAGCCCAAGTTGGGATCTTCCTTTGCGTCTGTGCGGACGGTTTAATGTGAATCCTGGAGTTCGCCCGCCATAGATATGACGGCACGTTGACCGCTGCCGACGTGAGAGGCAGTTGGAACCTCCCATCCGCCGACAGCCTCAAGTTCGTGGTGCCACGAGATCCATAGATCGTTGTCTCACGAGGGCGGGGCGCAGGGGGGTATAGTAGGGGCCGACTCGAAGTCATAGATAGACACCTGCAGATGTGGAGGACCGACCCAGCGAAGGACGAGCGAGTCATCCAGAGACGAGGCGAGGCGATGACGTGACGTCCATACAGCAACAGAAAAGACAGGACGCAAACGGCGTTTCTTGTCGTAACGGCGATTTGAGACTTCGGCCCCCCCTTTTTTGTCTTCCATCGTGCGACTGCCCGAGATGAAAGGGCTTGCGACGACCCAATCGCCGGACGCCGAGTCAGGCATCGGCGGAACAAGCTCGGGAAATCGCCAGTATTGCCAAGCAAGGAAATAACAGAATAAAGATTAGGAAGAAAACGAGACGAAAACGCCCCTCAAAAAGCCAGCGCAACGCCGATGCCACCCAGAACAAGCCAAAACCAAAAGAAACAACTCACGTGCTGCGATGAGGCGGGGATGCCGACATGTGAGGAAGACTAAAGCCAAGCCAAGACGACTTGGCCGTGTTCTCGGACGATAAAGCCAGCCGCTTAGTTGCCAATGAAGACAGAAACCTACTCCCAAAACACCCAAGTCAGTCTGCTGCTGCTGCTGCCCAAGGCCGAGCGAGGTGATGTGTGTTTCGGGGGCTTACCGCCATGGCGACACAACAGATGCTGATGTATGGGCTCAACCGCTCGCCCACTCTTGCAGATTTCCAGAATATGCCCATGAACCTGTCGTGTGTGTCATGTTAGCCTCGATGCATTGTATCGCCGGTCCAGAATCTCCTCCCTCAGCGGTGAAGCCTCAAGACGTACCCCTCTTTCCTGTTGTCCAGCAGGGCTGGAAATATGGCGTGGACGTATGTGCTCGTGCAGATCAGGAGGAGGATAACGAGTAGCAGCGACTGGAAGTTGAACAGGGCGGCCTGTCGTCGGGTTGCACTTCGTCAGCACTGGACAGAGAGGTTGGGCAACGGGCGTCGCGCTTGTTCGACATCAGGGCAAGCAAAAGCAAGGGCTAAAAGCGCCCACGTACCATCTTGGCTTTGGCTGCTCGAGGTGCGATCAGGATAAGAAGCAACAGGGGTTGGGGACCTTTTTTGCGGCGCGAGATGTAGAGGCCGGCGTGTCTGGCCTTCTTGGGTGTGAGGAAGACTTTCGGGCGAATCTGGCCTGGACAGCACGGCGTTTTCCTGTGGGCGGTGTTTCGGCGGTGTTGGTCGTCGCGTCGCAAGGCTGGTGAGCTCGTTGGCTGTGTAGTGGATTGATTGGACATGCTGTCATCGGAAGAACAGCTTTTCAAATTTGCTGGCCAAAGACAGCCTGGCCCCCACCGTTGCTGGAGCTCTCCCGCGTGGCTCGGTTGGCGCTGTGGGGTAGTGCGCCCCCGCCTATAATGGATCCTGGTAACCTTATGCGCTGGAAGCTGCCGGATTGGCGCTTTGGCGCGGCAGGAAATGCAGGCGGCGGCGGCGGCGCGTTGTCTGCGATCGAGAAGCATCAAATCCGGCATCGACTGCACCACTATAAACCACAAGTGTCGCTGGGAAACGAAGGCGCAATTGAAGCCTGAGATATCTCTGTCTCTGCGCGCGCAACCGAACGATAGCTCTTGACAGCACCGACCGCCCGACGACGTCCAGCGCGATCAACCCAAGGCTTTGGACGACTTGCCGACGCAAGACGCATCTATCTATCATCGCCCGCGCACGCTATACCATTCACCCATTCCATGCGAGCTCCGTCAACCAATAGCCCAAGATGGAGCCCAGGGCACGAGCCGGCAAGAATGTCGGCAAGATGAACTTTGGCAACGTCGAGTGTGAGCTGCCCTCATCCTCTCCTCTCTTTATCTATACAAATCATTCTCCCGGCTGGCTTCTAACCAGACAATCTTCCCTATCAGTGTCATCGCTCCTCTACGGCTGCGGCGACGTGCGCCACCCGCTCCCCGAGACCATGAAGGTGCTGGACGAGATCGCGACCGAGTTCATCCAGGGCCTGTCGTTCGAAGCCACGCGCATGGCGCAGTACTCGGGCCGGCAAAAGGTCAAGTACGAGGACTTTGAGTTCTCGTTCCGCCGCAACCCCCAGTACCTCGGCCGCGTCCAGGAGGTGTTTGAGCTGAAGAAGTCCATCGCCGAGGCCCGCAAGGCCTTCAACGACGAAACCCTGCTCAAGGACACGGCGGGTCTGAAGCAGCTCGCCGCCGACGCGGGCGTGGCCACAGCCGCCAACGGAAAGGCCGAGAGCGAGGCGGGCGGCCGCGGCGGTGCGCGGAGCGTCAGCGGGAGGAGTGCTGCCGGCAGGGGGAAGAAGAGGAAGCACGAAGATGTGGCCGAGGATGAGGAGCTGGGCGATCAGGACGATGACCCTGAGGCCCTGATGGAGCTGACGGGGAAGAAGCGATGAATATTGCGATTCTGGCTTCTTATTCTGGTGTCTTTCGGTTGCGGGGCGGCGGCACAAATATTCCTCATATCTCTTCCTCCTTCCCCTTGCTTTTTTCTATCGGTCCTTGGGCTTGGATTTGGGTCTTGGGTGGTCCTCGACGTCATCGCAATAATGGATCTGGCGGTTAGAAGGCGTTGGTTTTAAACGGAGTCTTGGGCGTTTTATTATAGCCTTCATGGAACTTGCTTGCTGCTTTTGGATACTTGCAGTCCTCTTCTCCGAACATCTCTACCGGAACCATTGACAAACCGGAATCCGTGAGTCTTCCACTCCCGCGCAGATTTAACGACAAAATAACCCAAACAACCAACGAACTCTATGCCTGTAGACGAACACATGGACATACCTTTTTTCTTTTTGTCTTGATCTTGAAGTTCACAAGACCTCCCTGCCCTGCACCTCCATTGTCGAGAGCACGCACTGCCTTGCAAGACTCAAATTTGCACTCTCGGACTTTGCATGCACAACAGTGGGGGCGCATCGGCGGGTGACCAACATGTCGGCCGAGACAATGATGGCTGGCTCACTGGGCCTCACCCGGACTTTGCGGTATCGGCCGGGAATGCAGAAAAGAGGAAAAGCCGCCACCAGAAGCGGGGTCGATTATGCACTTGTGCCATCACCCTTTCAATCATCTCACGACAGGCCCTGCTTGACCGGCTGCAGCCTCTCCGTCAATACTGGCCTTCATTGGCCGTGGGCTTGTCATCCCTTGCACATCCCCGCACCACCTACATCCACAGCCTCCGGGTCGGACAGCCTGCTCCAGCTGCCACAGTTAGTTGCGTGTCTGGGTGGCTGATCTCCCTCTTGTCTACTTGACCCTAGCCAGCTGCAGTCTTGTCGTCACATTCCAGTTGCATGCGGGCACCTCCGCCCTCCCCCGCCTTGCCCCAGGTCGATATAAGAAGAGGGTTTCGCGCCGGATTATCTGTGCTGTCACATCGATCTTTGGCTTGTTTGGATCCTGAGATTACGATATCCAGATTTGTTAAATAAACCAGCCTTCCTACTTGAGTTTCCATGCTGGATCTGTCGTGAGAATCTGCCTTCGTGCGTGTGTCTCTCAGGGGTGGCTATATATAAATAAAAAAATGAGCCTCGGCCAGCCTGCTCGGCCCAAAGCCGAGTCCATCCCCATGGGAAACGATAGCAGTAGCGGCATCAACGGCGGCTCATCCCACGCCGCACCGCCATTTCAGCCCCCACACCCCTCCCCTCTCAAAGCCCAGACGCTCTCGACATGGACAAAACACCGCGCCGCGATCCTCATGCTCGCCGCAACCCTCTGCGGCATCACCATGAACACATGCGCGCGCTTCCTCGAGCACGGCGGCGGCGGCGGGGACAGCAAAGACCCATCGCGACGGCCCATGCACCCGATGCAGATGCTCCTGGTGCGCATGGCCGTCACCGTCTTCTTCAGCAGCGTCTACATGCGCTGGCGGCCGTCACCGCAGTTCCCGTGGGGCGTCCGCGAGATCCGGGGCCTGCTGCTGCTGCGCGGCGTGTGCGGCTTCTTCGGCATCTGGGGCATGTGGCAGTCCCTGATGTACCTGCCGCTGGCCGAGGCGACCGTCATCACCTTCCTCGCGCCCTCCTTCACGGGCTACGTGTGCCACGTCCTCATCCACGAGCCGTTTACGCGCCCGGAGCAGATCGCGTCGTTTGTGGCACTCGCTGGCGTCGTCATCATCGCCCGCCCGACATCGCTGCTGGGCTTGTCGGGTGGCGGCGGTGGGGAGCCCGTTGGCGGTTCGCACCAGTGGGCGGCGGCGGCGGCGGTTGGGAATAATGCGACTGGCAGGGCCGGGGCGGAGAACGGCGGAGAAGGGGATGGCGTTACGCCTGCGCAGAGGCTGGGGGCCGTTGGCATTGCGCTCGTCGGTGTCCTGGGCACCGCGGGGGCCTACACGACTATCCGGAAGATGGGCGCGCGAGTGAACCCGCTCGTGCCAACCTATGTATGTGGTCTCCGCGTTGATATCCTTCATGACAAAAGAAAAGACGCCATAAGCTGACGCTAAAAAATGTCGATTCACCCAAGTACTTCGCCTGGATATGCACCATCGTTTCCCTCGCCGCCCTCGTGCTCGGGCCCATCCTGGACATTGGGCAGCCGGAGCTGCGGTTCCGGATGCCGCACGGGGCGTGGGAGTGCCTGCTGCTGCTCGTCATCTGCGTGGCCGGGTTCCTGACGCAGTTCCTGCTCACGGCCGCCCTGGGCGGCGTGAAAGGCGGCAGCGCGGCCAGCCAGGCGGCGACGCGGAACCGGGCCACGTCCATGTCGTACACGGCCATGGTCTTTGCCGCCGTGAGCGACAAGCTCGTGTTCGGCATCGACATGGACGCCGCGACCCTCGTCGGCTCCGTGCTGATCATCGGGAGCGCCATGTGGGCTGCGTTTTCCAAGAAAGAGGAGGCGGCGCCGGCGGCGGAGCGGCCGCGGGAGGATGACGACTTGGAGTCCGGGACTGGAGGTGCGGCTGCGCCTGCTGGTGGGAATGGAGAGGATGCCAGGCTGCTTTCGGATCGGGAGGGATCTAGTGACGAGGAGTCTAGTGATGAGGAGGGGACAGGAAAAGTAGCCCGGTAAACGAACGGGAGCCTTTGGGGTAAAGGCATAAATGGGATGTAGTATTGGAGCAACACAATAGATGTCATGATGCTGTGCAAGGCAGACATGATATCGTAATTAAGTTTCTTCACACAGATGCAAATGCTGCCCGTACCACAGAAACAGGTATGGCAGCGGCACATGGAAAGCACAAACCTCTACACGTTTCTGATCAGAGTCTGTTCTAGCTCTCTCAGAACGATGTTGATAGGAGTGGAAGTCCAGCCTTAGACTATTTTCACACTACAGTGGAAACTAAAATGAAGTACACGAACACGTTTCTGTAACAGCTGATAGGGAAACCTGCTTGCGCCAGACGCCTATGAATACATCGAGTCGGAAAACACACATTTTACTTCCCTCTCTTGCTAGGCGGCGGCCCCCTGCCTTTCAAATCAGGCGAAACTGCTCAAAGTCCTCCTTCTTTGCTGTCTTGGGACCGCTCATTTTGGCTTGGATTATTTCACCGTCCATGATGCCGTGCACATAGCTGCGTTGGGACCGCATTCTAGTTAGCACAATCTGTAGGTTTTATATTCAGGGCAATTTCATACCGTTGAACTGCGCAGGCGTACCTTTGTCCGACAACGGCGTGCCCCAAAGGGAACTGCTCCCGGAGGATGAGCGGAACTGGAGAGCCCAGAAGGACCACCACCTCATCACCAACCATAGCGCAAGGGTGTCCGATGCCAATGTAGCCTTTGGATGTGCGGAACATCCTCATGAAAAGCGAGAACAGGTTTACCTTCACAGGTTCACCCACCTCCATGGTATCGAAGACAAGAATTCGTAGCATAACTTCTTCCTCTTTTGGGTTTGCTGGCGGGAACATGCCCCTGAATTGGGGGGCCCCTGGTTGGTGGTCGGAAGCATTCCCGTTCTTGCTCTTTTCGATCCGAGTAAGATTCAGCGGCTCGCCCATGCCTCCACTGGACCTATAGCGATCGAGGAAAATGGTGCGCCAGAAAGCCTCGTGGCGAGATTGCCCCGCGAAGGGGTCGGACCTCCGGCGCGACAGACAGGCCACCGATTTCCAGCGCTGGATGATTTTCGTCAGTTCGCTCACAATAAACGTCGCCCTGTCTATTTCAAATTCTCCCCCATGTAACAGTGATCGTCCGCTCCGGGCTTGCGGAGTGTCCAGCATCGGGCCAATCTCAACGATGCTGTCAACTGTGACGCCCCGCGGAAGGAAGACTTCGTCATAGGCGGTGAATTCCAACGCATATGGCGACTGTCGGTGCAAACTCGCGTTGTACAGCTGCAATCTGCTGAACTCCGCATCTATGGCTGCGGCTCCTTGCTTTTCAACCCCCGAATCCGGCGGTTGGGGTTGTTCCCGCGCCTTTTTCTCAACAAGGTATTCGTAAACTACCTTGTACGGTAAGAAGTCGCTGATCAAGATCGAGCTGAAGTTCCAAATCCGAGGGCGGATCAGATCTGGCACCCATGATGGGAGCGTAGGCCGCTGCGCATCATGCACCTCCGAGTCCTCTGGTGCAGTTTCCCAGGCTGAAATGGCTTCGAGGGTCCGCGTGCTTTCCAGCCAGTGCCTCGCAGCCCGGATGCAGAGCCGTCCGACGTTAGTCGTGTAGTCAGGGGTGAAAATGGCTCGCTCCTGGCTGTTCGTGGGTAGCAGGCCCACGAGGGCAAAAACCTTGTCGCGCGGGTCGGTGGCCTCAAAGTCGTTGGTAAGCGTTACGGGCGTTGCCATTGAGACGGGTCGGATCCTGCTGGCAAGCACCGAGTTCCTTTGCAGGAAGAAGAAAGGAAACACCTTTTGAATTTCCATCGAAAGCTTGGATTGGACCCCCCCATTCGGCCGGTCGAAGTGATAGGTCGTTAGAAGCGATGAAGAAGTTTGGATCGTTTAAGCGGCGCCGGATAAAAAGGAAAAGGATGGCTTGTAGAAACGTCCAACCCATCGACCCCGACCCACACCGGATAGTGACCTTGCTCGCCAGAACGAGCTCCTGCAGCACCCAGACTCTTTTCCACCACGGCCGCGCAAGAACTTCCAGGCAACACTTAACCGTGGAGGTACGGGCCGGCGTCATTGGGAGTGGCATCTCCTTGAGCAACTGATTGTCGATTAGCTCTGGGATGTCAGGCCGCGAATGGACGAACGGGAATTCAAGAAACACGTCATAGTGCTCAAGAATATATTCTTCCAGTGGCCGGTCCTTGTGCTCGAGGAAATATTCTCTGAAAGACTGCTCCTTGTGCTTGAGGCGAGGTTTTTCGGATGGCTGCTCTTTGCACTTGACGGGGGAGGTTTCGAAGAGCTGGTCGTCGGAAGTCTCGGGGGACATTTGGAAAAACCCCGAGCTCATATCGGTCTCGGGGCCGAGCCAGACTATGACTCTGGCCGCGTTACGGTAAATGTTATCCATCTGAGCGACCTGCTGGTTCCTTTCTTGCGTGTTTGTCTGGTCGATACAGACCGCATCGATCCACAGGATCCTTGGCAGGCCAATTCGTGGCCGCAACTGCCGCAGCGCCTCCTCCAAATTCTTTCCCACGTTGAAAGGAAGGCCGTTGAGCTGGATGGGCTGCATGGTGTCAGGTGACTGCTTGCCCCGTACGTAGGATAGTGCCTCGTACTGTGCATCCGGTGAGCAGACCGACTCGGCGAGTGTGCATTGCAGCGTCGACCCAGGGTTTTCCGCTGGCAGGAGCTTCAAAAGCCTGATATTGCTTGGTCGAGAAAGCGGTTGGTGAGTGCCAATATCGACCGACAATGGTGTTGAAGGGCCGCTTTTGTCATTGTACAGATGGAGGCTGCAGTGCACAATAACTTCCCGCCATCGCACCGGCAGCCTCCCCACGAGGACGTCGACAAAGAGTCGGTGTTCCACGATAGGGAAGCTATAGCCTGGGGGCATGCTGGCTATCGCAGGCCGGTGTCGCGCGTGCATGACCTTGGCGAAGACGATTGCTTCGTAGAGGATGGTGGCTGGGCGTGAGGTACCATCGTGTGCTCGAATGTTGACCTTGCAATTGTTCAGATAGTGTGGCTTGGGTTCGACGCGACATCGTGGTCCGGAGGAGTGCACGAATAAGCCACAAGGATCAAAAACCCTCTGCCAGTTTTCCTTGTAGTCATCGAGAGCGGCAAGTGGGAAAACGCGGTCTTGCCAGGCCTCCTCGACCATTTGGTCGGAGGGGAAGGGCCCTAGATGGTCGAGAAAGGATAGTGTGTAGTCGGCAGGCCTCATGGTATAAGCGTGTGTCGATCCAGATATTTTACTGTGTGTAGAAGGGCGCTTTTGCCTCCGCGAGACCGAAAGGGAACGAAATGTCTGGATGGTAAATGGAGAAAATGGAGGTGGTGTGAAAGAATCTCGAGAGAATCATGGAAATGCTGACCCGGCTTCCCTACGCTTTTCAGCAAACGCAACCGCAGCCAGGGACGCAGCAGCCTACCTGGGTACCTATGTATCTACCTGGAGACCTGGTAGGAAGGCATCCTATCAGCACAGGCGTGGCTTGACGCAGACTGAAAAGCAAGGAAGTCTGCAACAGCTGTGCTTGCAGGTCAACTAGTCGGGCAGCCTCACTGTGAGGCAGACGGCAGGGCACACCTGCGGGTGGCTGATTAGGAGCCCCAGGTCCCAGCAAAGCTGCGCAACGAGCGGTAGTTGTTACACTAGACGGTAGCCAGTAAGTAGGCAGGCACTGCAAGGAGGGTGGTCTTGTGATGCGGGAGTTGCAGAGCCTGTAGCCTCATTTTTGCTTAAGAGTGCTCCTATTGGGCCGGGTGAATTCTCGTGCAGCTGCACTGGCACGCTGGCCCGGCGATTGAGGCTCAAGGCCGGACTTCCGTAGCCCCGGCCACCGAAGGGTAAGTATGAAAGCATCTGGGGGACAGGTAAAGTAGTAGCCGAAGTGAGGGTAGGTAGCAGGCCAAAGGCCTGCTCTGGGAGAAGTTAGGTTGCCCTGTAGCGCGGCCTGGGAGGCTCATGCGGGCCTGGTCACGTGTCCCCATGGACACTATGACATTGAGTAGCAGCATAAATTCGAGCTTTTTATTAATTAAACTTATACTGCTATGTTTCTTCTTGTTTTCTTTTTCTATCTTCCCTTCGTGTATTTTATTTGAAGGTGGTGATGATGCTCGTGATATCAAGTAGCGCTTGACGTATGTATCTCACGTGATAGCGCATTGGCTGCAGGGAGCTTTCTGATCCTCAATTGCGGCAGCGCGGTCCCAACTTTTTTATTTTTGGTGGCACAGCTGCAAGAGCTTCCAAGTAGACGCGCTTGAACCGAAATCTCAGACTTCCCGCCCGCAGCCTTTTTCTCGCCTCGCGTCTGGAATCGACTGCATACGAATCGTGTCCGACGCAAGCCTTACGCCCGGGCAAACCAATTCTCGCCTCAAAAGATCACCGACCGATTCACCTCGACTGTCCCAGCCGAGCTCGGCGCCGCCCGCCGCCAAGATGGTGCAGATAAGCGAGGTCAAGGGCAACAACCGCGAGAACCGCACGGCGGCACACACGCACATCAAGGGCCTGGGTTTGAGGTCAGATGGCACCGCCGAGAAGCAGGCGTCGGGCTTCGTGGGCCAGGCGACGGCGCGCGAGGCCTGTGGCGTCGTGGTCGATCTGATCAAGTCCCACAAGATGGCGGGTAGGGGGGTGCTGCTCGCGGGCGGCCCCGGCACGGGCAAGACGGCGCTCGCGCTGGCCATCAGCCAGGAGCTGGGCACCAAGATTCCCTTCTGCCCGCTCGTCGGCAGCGAGATCTACTCGACCGAGGTGAAGAAGACCGAAGTGCTCATGGAGAACTTCAGGCGGGCCATCGGGCTCAAGGTGCGGGAGACCAAGGAGGTGTACGAGGGCGAGGTGACGGAGCTCACGCCCGAGGAGGCCGAAAACCCGCTCGGCGGCTACGGCAGGACCATCAGCACCCTGCTCATCGGCCTCAAGAGCGCAAAGGGCCAGAAGAAGCTGCGCCTGGACCCGAGCATATATGAGGCCATCCAAAAGGAGCGCGTGACGGTCGGCGACGTCATCTACATCGAGGCCAACACGGGCGCCTGCAAGCGCGTTGGCCGCTCCGACGCCTACGCCACCGAGTTCGACCTCGAGGCCGAGGAGTACGTGCCCATCCCCAAGGGCGAGGTGCACAAGAAGAAGGAGATTGTGCAGGACGTCACACTGCACGACCTCGACGTTGCCAACGCCAGGCCCCAGGGCGGCCAGGACATCATGTCCATGATGGGCCAGCTGATGAAGCCCAAGATGACCGAGATCACGGACAAGCTGCGGGGCGAGATCAACAAGGTGGTCAGCAAATACATCGACCAAGGCGTCGCCGAGCTGGTGCCAGGTGTTCTCTTTATCGATGAGGTTCGTCTTTTTTTCTTTTTGTGTATCCAAGTTCCACCGTCCAAAACTGACATCCCGCAAACAGGCACACATGCTCGACCTCGAGTGCTTTACCTATCTCAACCGGGCCCTCGAGTCGCCCATATCCCCCATCGTAGTGCTGGCCTCGAACCGGGGCATGACCAAGATCCGCGGCACTGACGACCAGGTGGCAGCACACGGTGTGCCGCCCGACTTCCTTGCCCGCTTGCTCATCATTCCCGCGACCCCGTACGACGCCGACGAGATCAAGCGCATCGTGCGTCTGCGCGCCAGCACCGAGGGCGTGGCCCTCTCCGAGGCAGCCGCGGACAAAATTGCCGAGCACGGCGTGCGCATCAGCCTCAGGTACTGCCTGCAGCTCCTGACTCCTTCAAGGTAAGTTCTTTTATTACTACTATCCGACTGTCTTGGGCCGTCGCGACGTTCGAGTCTCTCCCGACTCGTGCCGGGCAAAAGCACGGGAACGGAACAGCGAACCAGGACCAAGAAAAAAAAATTCGCCGAGACATGTTTGAGAAGGGCGCTAATCCGACAATGCAAACAGCATTCTCGCCAAAATCAATGGCCGCAAGGAGATTGATGTGAAGGACATTGCCGAGTGCGAGGACCTGTTCCTCGACGCGAGGCGGAGCGCAGCGCTTTTGACCAGCGGCGAGAACGCCAATGGCTTCATCTCATAAGGCACGTAGAAAGGACGGCATGAATCGTAATGATGATACCTTGTGTTTTTTTCTTCTCTTTGTATTTCGCCAATTTTTCCCCTTAATTTTGTCATTATTCCCAATCGGAGCGTCGTTTAAAAACGTTGCTTATTTCGGAAGCTGTTAGGGAGCAGCCTGGGCCAAGAAAAAAAGGGTGGCGGGAGAAAACGGAGTAAAGTAACCGCGAACAGACAACTGGGGGAGGCTGAAATTAAGCCTGGATGATCCGGCTTTCTCCCTGGGCTAGACTGAAGCCATCTGAGATGAGGACGGACCGCCAACGGGATGGGTCTAGAGGTGCAGGGATACGCTGTGCGGCTCGGCGGGTGGGTGTTTGTTTGCTCGTCTGTTTCCGCTCACCGTGCGTTGTGTTGGGCTTGCCTTGACCACCGCTGGCGTCAGAGGATGGTGGGCCTCCCTACCTAGGTAGGTAGGTATCTGTCTATCGAGGCCTGCTCCGCTCCTTGACTTGCCAGTCAAAGTCGGTCGGAAAGGGAACGAACATTGACATGGTCATTTTAGCCTAGGCACGTAGGATCGTGTGGAAACAAAAGAGATAGAGACAGAGACAGAAGAGAGCCTGCCGCGGCCGATTGATGACTTTCGCGCCCCATTGTCATTCAAAAACGCCGCACGGCATTCCTGGGCAGAAATGGCGGGCGGCCCGGTAGTTTCGCATTCCAGTGTCCGAGCCGGAAAAGGGCGAGGGCCGTTGTTGCTGCCGATTCTGTGACGGCTCCCTCGGCAGGAATACTAACTGTTAGGGTTTAGAGAGGAAAGTTGGAGGCGAGGTAATGCGGCAAGGTGAAAATGAAGGATGATGGTTGGAGAACAAGAGAGGGCCTGCGTCTCGTGGCTCATATCTCTGTAAGACCTCCCCTGTCTCTTTTTTTTTCTTCTCTTCATTCTTTCTCGTGGACTCAGCATTGTCCTGTCCATCGGCCGCGAACGGAATGCTTCTGCAAACGCCGGCGCTGAAGACAAAGAAACAGAGGGAGGACACAGCACGGTCTTGGCTGGCAACGGCTTTTTCTCCCAGTACATTCCCGAGACACCAGTTTCTGCAGACGGCGAATCCAATCGGGCTTCTGTCGAGGGGGTGATAGGAAAAAAAAAGAAAAGAAAGGCGTCCATATCCAGCAAGGCCACTTACCAATCAATGTGTAATTTTCCCACCCTCTCAGCCCAAGTACCCCCGAGGTACCCCCTCGCCAGCTGTCAGGGTGCTTTTGCCATAGCGGCATATACAGCCGAGTGACCTGGGACGCCAGAAATCCGGTATGCAGACGGGCTGCGGGTTGGGGGACGATCGTCATTGTGCCCTGCTCCCTCTCCTCCAGCTGCCGTAGCCAGCGGGCTGCCTCCTCCTGAGGCACCAAGCACCCAAGTCGGCACCCGCTTTTGCCACAGTTCCGGCCTCAGGCGGACATGGCTTGCGAGAACAAAGGATAACGACCTGGAACAAGAGCCTGTGGTTGGGAGTGCAAGGGAAAAAAAACGCATTTCCCCCTCGTTCGTTGGGTTATTCAAACACCCAGCTGCTCCTGCTGTCCCTCAATCCTCTTGTTCTCTTCCCTTCTTCTTTCTTTTCCCATCGACTCCCAAATCTCTCGGTCCCACCCTCGCTCGCCGTGTCACTATCCTCCCTGGGCCTGACAGCATCGCTTTGGTGATATCACATTTGCCCCGGCGCTGCTCCCTCCCGGCAAGGAAAAAAGTGACGGAATCGAGCCAGCCAGACAGGCATCACCCTTACGGGCTCTTTATTCCAATCAGCTTGGCTCTCGACCAAGCTGGTTGCCCCGTTCCCGCCCCTTTCTTTTTTTCCCACTCCAAGTTGTAGCTTTCTGATCTCGCCGTTTGCTGCGCAGCACACCAACCATCTTCCCCCCACCAACAGCCGCACGGGGATTTCTCCTTTTCCCAACCCACTTCTCAACTTTTCCTATCCCATCTCCCTGCAGGTGGTAACTCCTGCGCTGCATCATCTAACCACAGATATCTGCTGGTAAGGAACGACGAGCAAGGAGCAGACAAGAAAAAGGGGCGTCCTAGAGAAGGAAATAAGACGAGATGGTGGACCTGACCCCTTTATCCCACCACCTCCCACAGCAAAACTCGCCAGCAAGAAGCGGAAGCCTACGCGCCATGCAGACGAGGTCGAGCAACGCCCTCGGGGTGACGACGAGACAGCAGTCTTCCGGGCCGTCTACCAGCCAAGTAGCCTCGCACGCCAGAACCAACGCTCGGGCGGTCTCCCAGCAGCAGCATCATCATCATAATCATCAAGATCAACAGCAATCGCGGCCCCGGCGCTCCTTGTCTGACGGCGGCACCTTCCGGCCACAGCTGCGCTCGCCATCGCCTGACTCCAGATCTCCAGCCACCGCTTCATCTCGTCCTGGTGGCGACGACGACGATCTGGGCCACGCGGCTGACAACAGGAGACGCATTGCGTCCATCAACACGGAGACGGCTGAGTCTCGCCACGACAGCCTGCCGCTCAACAGCCCGGATAGCGGGAGCCACATTTGCCTCTGCACGCGGGAGCCCAAGATCCCGAGGCCTCGAAACGGTGAGTTTGTTTTTGTTTTGCTACTTCATTTTGTCCCTGCTCTTTCACTCTTCGCTATGCTTGCCTGGGAGTTTGTCCTCAGCCCAGAAGGGCTCGATCGGGATCGGCACCAGTCATTATCCCTCATATTTTGGCCAGCTGTGTCACAAGAGCAAAGGGAGGCAGTTTTTCATTGTCGTGGAAAATGTCATCTGGTCGAAAGCAGCGGGCGGCCTTTGTCGCCTTTGTCCTCGCACGCCCATGCCACAATCGCAAGCAAAGCGACACTACCAGTTGTCTAAAACTAGGTCACATCCAGAAAAGATTTGGCTAACAAGAGTCGTCCTCATCTCTCCTCCTCCCCTCTGGTTGGAACACATACACTACAGCCTTCATACTCTATCGCCAAAACAAACAAGCCCAGGTCGCGGCCAGAAACCCCGGCCTCCCAAACCCGGAGATCTCCAAGATCATCGGGCGCCAGTGGCGGCAGGAGACAGAGGAGGTCAAGAACTTTTGGCGCCACAACGCGGTCGAAGAGAAGCGCAACCACGAGAAGCAGTATCCGGGCTACAAGTACACGCCCCGCCGCGGCACCAAGACGGGCCTCTCGGCGCTCAAGGACCTCTCGCTCTCGGGCGGCCCCTACTCTTCCGCCGGCGACTCGGGCACAGGCAGCAACCACTGCCCCAAGTGCGGCGGTAGATACATCAGCATGCCCGCGACGCCTGGACTCACCAGCACCACCACCGACTCGCAGACAGACACGCCCTACACGCCCGCCATGCCTACGGCAGTGGCCTCGTCCATGATGCCGCCAGACAGCGGCGACCGCGGACGTCCGCCGCCGCTGCAGCACCGCGAGGCCTGGGACTACGGCGCCCCGGATCACCGCGGCGGCAGTGCCTACGGACGAGATGTCGATGTGAGCCCCAGACGGCGCGTGAACAGTCTCTACAAGCGCGCCTTGGGCGAGGCGCCGGACCCCTACGGCGGCGGCGGCGACCCCTATTACTACAGCGACGACTATGGCCAGATGACGTCGCCGTCCAAACGGCCGCGCCACTACAGCGACGAGCAGCGACGCGGCAGCGAGTACCCCGGCAGCGGCTACGACGACCCGCCGCCGCCGCCGCATCACTACTACGGCCCGCCGCGCCAGCCCAGCAACGCCAGCCACCACAGTGGAGGAGGAGGAGGAGCTGGCTCGTCGCCGCCGTACCCAACAACACCGCGCCACCACTATCCGCCGCCGTATCCCCAGCAGCATCAACAGCAGCAGCAAGCGCCGCCCCGCGACTGGCAATACAGCAGGAACGCACAGCAGCAGCCGCAGAGAAAACCGCCATCCGTAGGCACGGCCCCAACGCCAACGAGCGCGCGCGGCCCGTCGCCGGGCGCCCAACCACCGCAGAAGCCGAGAGTCGCGTCGGCCGGAGCCGGCTACCCCAGCCCCAGCCGACCGTCACCGGCGATGGCGGTGGCGATGGCGCCGCACCACCACCGCGGCCGGCCTAGATCCGGTAGTATGTCGCCGCGGCGCCGGGTGGTGATGCAGGGCGTACTGCGGCGTGACGATGCGCTGTCCCCGCGGCAGCAGAGCCGCATGCCGCCTCCACCGCCGCCACTGCCGCAACAGCAGCGTTTGCCGGCAGTCGGGGCGCTCGACAGACCGATCGGACCGCACGAGTCGCTGCGTCTGCCGCCGCTCAAGACGCACAACGTGCCTCCACCGCCGCCACCTGTCCCGCAACAACAACAACAACAACAACAACAACAGGCCAGGGGCGAAGCGGAGGAACAGCAGCAGCAGCAGCAGCAGCAGCAGCAGCAGCAGCAGCGGCTGCGAAGAGAATCGTCACAAGCGTCGCCGCCGCACTACGCGACGCAGCACGGCTCCGTCGTCAGCCAGGGCGAGGTGGAGCGACGGACGGTCGAGGCCATGGTCATGACAATCCCATACCCCAACAAGATCGACACGCTGCTCAACATCAGCCCGCCGCTGGCGCCGCCGGCGCCGGGGAGCCCCGCCGAGGCGACCGTGCAGACTAGGGGCCCTGTGGTCGCCGTCGAGGGGACGGCCATGGCGCTGATGATAGCGGTCGGCGAGATTATCAGGGACGAGCTGGAGATGTCGGGCGAATGTGCCGTCGGGGTGTGGCGCAACGTCGAGGGTGTGCCTGGTTCTGCTGCTGCTGCTGGTCCTGCCCGGGATGCTGTGGTGCCGTCTGACGAGGAGGCGGAGAAGGGTGACGGTGGAGACGAGAAACAGCAGCAGACTAACCAGCCGAAAGCTGGCGAGAGTGACGCCACGGCTGCTGGCGGCGGCAAGCCGGCTGCTGCGGATGGCGACGTCGAGATGAGCGGCGCCACCCCTGTCCAGACGCCGACAGCTGCCAGCAACAACAATCCACAGCAACAACAGCAACAGCAACAGCAGCGGCGGCGCCCCAATCCCTGGCTGGCATACATGAGCGTGATCCAAAAGTGGCACGTCAAGTCAGAGGAGATGATCAAGTTCATCACGACCAAGCCGCCATCACCACCACCATCTTCTGGCGACAACAACAACAACAACAACAACAACAACAACAACAACAACAACAACAACAACAACAACAACAACAACAACAACAACAAGGCCAAAACGCCAGTCGCGCTGATCCAGGGCGGCTACCAGCTCATGGCGGCGGACCGGTGGGCGACACGGGTGCCCATCGCGGACGCGTATGCGCCCGTCGACCACTGGCAGTGGATGGCGACGCTGTGGAGGGGGATCGTGGGGCCGGACCTGTTCGTCTACGTGCGCAAGTCGCCGCCCGAGGACGTTGAGGCGCTCGGCGTCGTCGAGTTCAAGGGGCCCCGGCTCATGGTCGTGCGCGTGGCCGGCCAGCAGCAGCAGCAGCAGCAGCAGCAGGTGATGCGGCTGGATGAGAAGACGGAGCGCAGGGTGAGGTTTGAGGTTATGGAGTGGGTTAGGGCTGGGAGCTATAGAAGAGGATTCGGGAGGTTTCTTTAGGGATTGGTTTTGGTTTTGGTTTTGGTTTTGGCTTCTCTCTTGGATTTTCTTGTTTCTTTTTTGATTGATACATTATTCGGTCATCTTGTTTTGTTTGTGTTTTTCCCTTCAAGGATAGTCAAAGGCGATCTGGTTTATACTTGATACAGGCTACAAGTAGGGTGGTAGTCTGGGAGGGGATGTCCAGAAATGTTTTGCTATAGTTTCAAGTTGGAAACGTCTGGAACTTTTTGTACGTTACGCATAACTCTGGGTGAAGCTGTTGCGCCTGGCAAAAAAAAAAAAAAAAAAAAAAAATGACAACGTCGATTCATCTGTCGGTGTAAAAAGAGGACATGAAGGTTTTCGATGGCGTTAGTGCTAGTCTCGGGACAGTCAAAACCCGGATCTTGCCACTATCGTTCAGGGGCGCTTTTTATGATTGGAGGATGGCGACGCACCGGCGGTCGCTTCGCCAAACCAGAACTGTCAAGGCAATCGATAAAGAGCCGGCATTTAAAAATTGGAAAAAGAAAAAAAAAAGTAACGAGCTCGAGTATGGGCCCTGGTTACCTACCGAACACGACCTTCCAGCAATAGCCGTCCATCCCGCGGCCCAGACTCCAGATTTCGACTGCTCCAGGCTCGAATCTACAGTGGGCGGACAAAGTACCGCCCTGTCCCCAAATTTCCACTCGAGATCCAAATCCGACCCTCTACCCATTTCAACGCACGACTGCACAATCAATTCTGGTTCAATTCTTACGAGAATTCGACACATAGTAAAAAAAAAAAAAAAAAAAAGCAGTGAACTGCGTGTGTATTTTCCTCAATATTTCTGCTACCACGCTTAAGACCTAGATGATCCACAAAGCTTGTCCGTAAGGGAAGTTTTACGGGTTGACAAAAAAATATAAATCGACCCGGGATTTTGTCTTCTCACTGTAGGCTGACGTAAAACACTGGAGGACATTGCCGTTGCCTATTCTCCTTCGGAGGCATTGTCTGAACCCGCCCTATTATGCCTTCAAGGCTGGCTATACGGAGCTTGTTGCCCAAGCCCCTCTTGCCCATATGGTTGCTGCTGGATCGGGAAATTGGCCGACATGGCCTGTTGTTGGCCCGGAAAACCGCTCGGGTCGTTGGGTTGCTGTTGGGTTGGAAAACCGGCCTGCATCGACTGTGGTCCGGTCGGGAAGTTGTTGTTCGCCATTGTGGGTTGCTGGTTCTGAAAATGGTGATGCTGCTGCTGCATCGACATCATCCTTTGTTGATTAGAGAAGCTGTTGTTGGGTACGCCCTGCTGCTGGTTCTGGAAGCCCGTGTTCGTGAAACCCTGGAACTGGTTGTTGTTCATGTTCTGCGCCGCCGCCATAGTGGCCAGCCTGTCCGAAAACCCAAACGCCATGCCTCCTCCTCCTCCCCCTCCTGCGCCGCCGACGCCGCCGCCGGGCGCCGGTGCCGCGTGATGGTGCTTCAGGTGGACCGTCTCGTCGACCTGGTAGGCGTCGAGGCGGATGCCCATGCGCTCGGCCTTGTCGGCGTCGGTCGCCGACTTGATGCTCCAGATGTAGTGGTTGAACTCGTTGGAGGTCTTGGCCACGCGGTCAAAGTGCTCGCGCTCAATGCGGATCCGCTGCGCCCCGGCCCCTTCGCCATTACCTCTTTTGTACCCGGCCAGCGCCACGGCGCTCTGGAAGGCGTTTCGGATCTGCCGGCCGTTCCAGACGGGGCCGATCATACAGCCTCTGCAGCTTTGTCTTTTGAAAAAGGTTTCGGCATAGGTTAAGATGTCTTCCACGTCCACATCGACCAGGCCGCTCCGATCCAGCTTCAGAAGGTGAGTGTGCCAAATCTTCTTGGTGTATTTCCAGTCGAGCGGTGGGTAATACAAGGGCAGGTGGATGCGCGACTTGAAGGCCTCGTCGAAGACGCCAACGCGGTTGGTGGTCAGGAAGAGGATGCCCTCGTAGTACTCGAGTACACGAAGGAATACTGGGAGGGATGTGTGTGTTTTGTGTTTGTCAACCAATGGTTCGGGATTTGAGACCTGGATAAGCGGAGGCATTTTGCTCACCAGAGACCAGGGCGTTCCGGTGTATGTCACTCTCGTTGCGCTGGGCCAGGAAGATGTCGGCTTCATCGAGGAGCAGGACGCAGCTCCACAGCTGGGCGAGCTGGAAGGCCTCTTCTAGCTCCTTCTCAACCTCCCTGGGTTTGGTACCAAGATCACCTGTTCTTTGTTAGCTGGGTCGCTCGGAAGCTGTATAGGTGGATACCTCAATGCGGCCTACCGCAAGTGATGGGAAGGAGCGGGCGATTGTTAGCCTCGGCCGCGCATTCTGGATTTGATGTTAGTACTGGCACCGGAGGCCCAAGATTGAGGGGAGGGGCTTACCCGCAGTGAAAGTCTTCCCGACACCGGGGACGCCGTGCAGGAGAATGGTCACGCCCTTGCCTGGGAATAGTTAGCCACGATAGAGCATGCAGGAGAGAGCGAGTACTGTGGCCAAGAAGCATTATCATTACCCTTGGCGCGAACGAAGTCAAAATGTAGGCTGCGCGGGCCTTCCTTCGAAGAGTGCGACTCGATCAGTGACTGGACCAAGCGCTTGTGGCCATCTGGTAGCTGGAGGTTATTCCAAGGCTCTGGCCGACACTTCTTCTCCCTCAGCATTTCCTCCCCATCGTTGTCTCTGCCCAGCTTCAGGCAAGCTTTTGCGTGTTTTCTGTGATCAGCGGTAGGCTTGCCCAAGTTTGTTCAAGGGGGAGGGGGAAACTGAAGCATACCCCATTTCCTGGTTCGAAAGACAAAGGCGAATATCCTGTCGGTCAGGAGCAGTAGATCATCTTCCTCCGACGGCCCTGTCCGCTCCTTGTCCCACCACTGGCACTTTTCCCACTCCTCGAAGATGACCTGTTCCGACAGCTTCGAGTCCCAGATAGTGTCGATGTCGATGCTGAATTTGCCGCGCGTGGGGGCTGCGGCCTTGAAGAGCTTGAGCTCATCGATCCCAGGGCGCCAGCCCGGCATCTCCTGCAGGGCGCGCTCAAAGTCAACCATGACCTCGCTCTCGATCCACTCGGGATAACGAGCCGCGTTCTCGGGCACCTGCTCGTCCCTCTCGTGCAACTGTAAGCCGTTGGGTCGCAGGGTCTGGCGGCGCCCCACGTAGTGCCTGTGCTGCGGCCGGGTGCAGCTCACGAACTGGCGGCCGCGCGCCACGACGGCCCCGCGGTCTATCCAGCCCGCCTTCTCAGCCACCCGGATAGGCACAACGGGCAGCGATGCGAGCGGCTGGCAGTCCTCAAAACAGTCAATGTACACTTGGGTGTACGTTTGCACATAGCGCATGTCGTCGTAGTCGAGGTGGAAGCAGTCAATGACGAAGCGGTGTCGCCCGCCGCGATCGCCTGCAGGCTGTTCCGTGCGCTCGTTCTCTCCAGGGTAAGTGTCGTGGTGATAGTGGCCCCCGGTGCGCTGTATCACCTTCCAAACCTTCTGGGGCACTTTCTTGTCACGCATGTAGATGAGCGACCGGGCAGTGAAAACGAACCACAAATCCGAGAAGTAGACGTGGTCTATGTCTCCCATCTTGAGACTTGGAGCAATGTAGCCGTCCATGAAGGCGACCAGGCAGCGTATGTCTTTGATCAGCCCCATAAGATCGTTTTGAGGGAGTTTGTCCGGATTCGCCCCCAGCTGGTACCAGGGACCTTCTTGTGGTCGGCTTTGTATATGGAATCGTCGGTCTCTTCGGCGACCCCTGGGAAACGGCTCTTCCAGTCTTGTTCCAGACGGGCAAGTTCGTCTCGGATGTCGTCGCCTTTCTCAACCAGAAGATTGAAAGGCCTGAGAATGACGAATATGCCGCCATTACCTCCCAGCCGGTTCAAGTTCACTTCGCAGACGATGTCAAGGAATCTGCCCAGGCGCAGCGAGCAGATACGAATGCGATCTGGAAGTTCCTCTAGCGGATGAGAGTCCCTCGGCAAGCCCTGGCGCCGAAAAGGCCTCTCCTTGTCCATAGTGGACTCTGAACCAGAGCGCTGAGATGCAGCCTCCTTTTGACTGTCGGTGATAGCATCTTGTTTTTTGTGTCGTTTGGAGGGGTTCAGGTCCTCGGGAGTCGGTTGTGTGCTGGGAATCTGGATTGCAAAATGCTCCCTTGTCGTAATCAACAGGCTGCTTGCCTCCTTCCACGGCACGAACGTGAGCTTCGAAGTGCAGTAATACTCGGTCGACTCTCTCCATTCGTCGTCAGAGGCGGTCGATTCGTCATCCTTCGCTGGTGGCGCTCCACCGAGATCTTCTTTGGGGTTGCCACCTGCCGATCCCGAGCTGGAGGAGCTCGATGGCGAAATTGAGCGAGGCATGGCTAGAAGCGGACACTTGTTGCACACCTGAAGAAGCCGAGATTGACTATTGGGCTTTAGCCGAGGCCAACTGGTACCGGCGACCGAGCGGAAGCCCCGAGGAAAATGGCCCTTAGCTTTTATAGCCAGGTTCGTGCCTGCGCAAGCCCAAGACGACTGGGAGAGGAACGCCGAGGCCTATTACCGCCCAGGCTATTGGCAGGATATGGCATTCCAAATCTCGGATTCGCCGATGCGCGCTGTGCCGTGTGATCTATACCTCCTGGGCTGCATCAAGGCGGCCCCCCCTTTTCGCCGGCAAGGCGGCCAATCCATTGCGCGTCCGACAACGCCAAGCATCCAGCCTACCTACCGTAGCGTCTCCGGACTACAAAGCTGATATGAGGGCTTTTTTTCCTGCAGCCAATTTCCCCAGAAGCAGCTGTTGCTTTGTTGCAACCCGCCCTTTCAGTGTGTATGGAAATAGTGTCACCTACGACGTGTTCCCCATTGATTGGGTGCCCGAGGAAGGAGCCATCCAGCCAAAAGAGGTGAAAATCTAAGTCAGCGCTTCGGCAGTACTGGAGCCCAATCCCCCAAGGAGAAAGAAGTGAGGCCAGGCTGAGCAGCACTACCAGGGATGCCGCGCCATAAAATATTCCGAATTGTTGGGGTCCAAATTGGAGGAGCCTTGTCTAGCGCTGTCTCGTTCACACTTTGAAGCTGAGGGCCGTTTCCTGATTCCTGAAGGCAAGCGGCTTTCCCCAGCAGCTGGCGTTGGGAGACGACAGGAAACTCACAAATCATCTGAACATGACAACCAGGCGCCGTGCCCAGACAGTCAAAGATGAGCGATCTAACCCTAGTATCGCAGTACCTCGCGGAGAATAAGGCCGGAACATGGGCCGAGGCTCTAGCAAACCCGGATCCCGCCGTCCTGCAGCAAGCTCGCGCGCTCTACATTGCTCATCGAGGTCGGCTGCCGACTCCGCCGCTGCCCGAGCCGCTCCAGCCCTCGCAGACGTGAGATGTGTCCCCGAATTCCTACAGCCCTTTGGTCCTTGCGGCTGACAATGAAAAAAATAAACAAGACTATGCGTCTTCTTGGGCAATTTCTCCACCGGGATGCAAAGTTTCCTTGAGCGGACAGACGACAAGGAAGCCGCCGAAGCTTTTGACTCGCCGTCCTTGGAGCAGCTACAAGAGGACATCACGTCGGCGCTGAAGGCCCAGGATAACCACGACAAGAGACGCCGCGATTGGCGCCACAATCCCCTCGAAGCTGCCGACAAGGTGGGCGGCGTCGTTGCCCGCCGTATAGAGTGTCTGCTCGAGTTATTTCCTGATGGGGAATATACTAGCGTCTTGGTCGGCGGGCTGAGGCTCCTGTGCAACGTAAGATGATACGCACCTCTTTTGCGATCAAAAGAGCACGCCTGACGAAAATGACAAAACTCTAGACAGCGAAGCGCAAGAAGGAAGTGCGTGACAAGATACTGGAGGCCTTGGCCAGCTTATCGGAGACCATCTCCCATACCAAGGCCGAGATCAGGTTGTACACCCAGAATCAGGAACTAAGAGACAAATCAGAGGCTCTGTACATGGCCATTCTTGACTTTGTCGGGGCGGCTACGGCCTATCTCAACAAGGCGGGCGCAAGTGGGTACAAGTTGACGCGATTGTCTCGGTGGCATTGGCTAACCCGAAGTGACTGGCGCAGGGGAGTCGTTCAAGGCATTCTTTCAGCAGGGTCGTTACGGGTCGAGCCTGGATAGCGGCGCCGACAAGATCAAGGAGGCTTCAGTCTCCTTTGAGCGGTCGGTATCGGTCTCCTTCCAGAGCCGCGTCCAAAGGGTCGACAAGAACACGGAGCATCTATCCAGAGACCTGGAGGCCTTGAGACACCCGATTGTTGCCATCTATTCTCTGTTCATGGGCTTTGTCAAAGACTTTCCTTGTAAGTTCGTTATCTTATGAGGCATATCCCCGCTGGACCGCTGACAATCTCCAAGCAATAATGCTAGAGCAGCTGATGCGACAGACGAACGCATCCCGCTCGCTCCACCTCGCGCAGCCCTCCTACGACGTCTCTCGGCCCGTAATTTCGTCCCAGCAGCTATTCCAGTTCCTCTGCACCAGCTGGAACGCCAGTGGGCCATGGACGACGCATGCCCTACTCCCCACCATCCAGGCGAACCTGCAAGCAGCCAAGGGATCCATCCCGTCACCTCAGCAGGAGAGCCGAATCGGGCTTCTAATGATCGACGACAGCTTCAACACGTGGCTCAGGTCCCCCTCGTCCCGGCTTCTCGTCGTCCACGACGAAAAGGCTCTCGAGTCTGACGCCTCCCTGTCCACGACTAGCTATCTCTGCGCGCTCATGTGCGAGCTCCTGTCGGCGCCGGGAATGTTCAGGCTCG
This sequence comes from Magnaporthiopsis rhizophila, assembly GCA_003049465.1. Taxonomy (NCBI): domain Eukaryota; kingdom Fungi; phylum Ascomycota; class Sordariomycetes; order Magnaporthales; family Magnaporthaceae; genus Magnaporthiopsis; species Magnaporthiopsis rhizophila. The sequence continues at coordinate 291,121 of PYSS01000025.1, forward strand.
GATTCTTCTGCGGCCTGCATTCGTCTGCTGCTACCGCTGCGCAACCCGGAGGCCAGCTGCTTCAGGGGGCCGTCGGCCTCATGCGCAGCCTGGCGCTGCAGCTACTTCTATCGTTAGGAGGAGACGGCAACACGAGCTTCCCCTTGCCCGGAGGCCACGACTCGAACCGGATGCTCCAGGGGCTGGCGACCAATGACCTCGAGACGATGTGTTCCGTATTCACAATGCTCCTGTGGTGCGTACCCGCCGGGGCCGTCTACGTCTTGGTTGACGGGGCATTCTGGTACGGGACCGAGGCGCGGCGGGACGACATGCGCACGGTAATGCTGTTCCTGGACGTGATGGTCGGGGAGCTGGAGGCGGCGTCCCGGGGCGTGGCGCTCAGGTTCCTGGTCACGAATCCCACGCCCCGGCAGCGGAGCAGCTGGGTCCCCAGCCGGGCGGTGGATATCTATCTCGAGCAGGGCCCGCTGGCGGGCGGACTCGGCCGTGATGCGTCGCGCATGTTGACTAGCCTGTAGCCTGATGAATCTCGCGCGATTATACAAAGGAGGACGTACAAGTCAGATCCGCTCCACCGGGCCAGGCGCTTTGCTAGAATGATAGAGATTGGGCATGCCGACGGAATCCGAAATCCATAGCATTGGCCTGTGTCCGCCTCTTCAGTCCTGTCTCTTCAACCTTTTTAGATGATTGGAATGGGGAAGCCATGTTGGTCCCCGTCCATCGGCTTCCCAATGGCGTCTATGGCCATTCGTTTCTTCAGGCGCACACGTTGGTGATTCTTATTCCGGATCAACCCCAGAAGGAAGTATGTCAACTCGCGACCTCCGCGGAACAGCGCCTCTGCCCCGGCACCAGTGCCCCCATCTAATAACGACCTTTTGCGTTATCCGAGAGAGCATTTGCAGCCTCAGGGGCTCGATTCCTCGGCCCGCCAGCCAATGTCTCAAACTCGTGCCAGAGCGTCACAATAACCTACATCGTCAAGCTGCCGCTTGATCTGCTCCGGGTTTCGCTACCTAGGAAATGGTCGAAAGCGTTGACGCATAGGTTGAGGAGCCTGGGCTGTATTCGTGCGTTAGCGCGCTTTTTAGTCCAGCTGCAACAATGGTCCGTGCGCACCTTTGCGGACAGCCAAGCAAGTTCGACGTTGGACCCACCGTGGCTGGCAGTTGAGCTCAGGCGCGACGACGCGGTCATCGGTGCTAACACTTTACAAACAGCAGGCCCTCAAGGACCCGCCTCGGACATTGCATTCCTTTGCTGTGATGCCCAGCCATCTTTGGACGGTATTCGATAACTGACAGGCGCAGGCACTCGCTCGTTTTCACCCGCCTGTGAGGCCCAGACCGGCAGCCTCTGTCCGAGAGGCCAGAAAGAGGAGGAAGCAAGACAGGCCACGGACACGAAGAGGGCAGCGCAAAGAAGCGGGGAACTAGCATAATCGATATGCCCATCCCCATCCCTACCCGATCGACGCTCTCATCATGACGGAGCTGGCAGTAGGCCAGATCATCAAGCTGAGCGATGGCCGCCAGGGCGTCATCCGCTTCGTTGGCAGGACCAGCTTCTCCCAGGGCGACTGGGTTGGCGTCGAGCTCGATGACGACACCGGCAAGAACGACGGCAGCGTCCAAGGCGAGCGGTACTTCGACTGTCCCCTCGGCCACGGCATGTTCGTCCGCCCGACAACATGCACCATCCTCGCCGATGCGCCGCCGCCCGCCCCAGCCCCAAGGGCCGTCCCACCGGCAAAGAAGGCGGCCCCGAGGCCCAGCGCCGGCGGCCTCTTCACCGGCGGCGGCATAAGTGCCCGCGCCACTGGCGCCGATCCTACATTAGCAAGGAGGATAAGCCTCAACGCCCCGAGCCCAACCCCCGGAGCTAGAACCTCGCGGGCGGCGAGCCTAGTCAGGGTGCGCCCCTCCAACCCCAGTAAACAGTCCCAAGCTTGGGGAGCTAGACAGAATGCTAACTCGCAGGTCTATACTGCATATTCCAGTCACCCACAAAGTCCCCAACGAAACAAATGGGGGCCAGCATGCCCGGCTCCCGCACCGTGACCCCTTCGGCAGGAACAAACAGAACATCGATCGGTGCTAAACTCGCGCGCCCTTCCACAGGCGGTCCTTCTGTCCGAACGTCAATGGGCCCCCCTCCGCCGCCGGGCCCACGACCTGCCAGACCATCATCCACCATGCCCAGGACGGCACCCCCTGCAGGCGGCCCGGCAAGACCCCCGAGCGCGCGTCCTTCTCTCGGGGGCACTAGGCCCATGGGCTCTCGGCCTGCCTCACTACAGAGGCCACCCACGCAGACGAATGTGAGATCGGCGTCATCCAAGCGCGCTAGTGACGACTCGGTAGCGTCGGCCAGGACCAGCGAGATGGAGATATTATCCCCCCAGCCGACCAGTCCTGTGAGATCGAGAGCCCAGGCGCTGGAAAAGCTGACGTCCACGGCGCCGGGGCATGCAGCCACCGGCACTGGTGCAGCGGCTGGACGCGCCCGCGCAACTACTACCGCTGCCGGTGCTACCGGGACGAATCGCGAGATCGAGGACCTCAAGACCAAGCTCAAGGTTCTGGAGAGGCAAAGACAGGAAGACAGGGACAAGATCAAGGAACTCGACCTGGTGCAGGGCGAGCGCGATAAGTTCCAAGCCATCATCGTCAAGATCCAGGCAAAGCTCCAGCCACAGCAGCTGGAGAATGCAGAACTGAGGAAGCAGCTGAAGGAGTACGAGACGCGCGTCGAGTCGGTCGAGACGCTCCAGGCAGAGCACGATCAGGTGCTGGAACTGGCGACGCTGGATCGAGAGATGGCTGAGGAGACGGCCGAGGTGCTAAAGCAGGAGCTCTCGGATGTCAAGCAGAAGCTGGAAGAGCTTGAGCTCGAGGTCGAGATCCTTAGGGAAGAGAATGCCGAGTACAACAAGGGCATCACCCCCGAAGAAAGGTCGAGCGCGGGGTGGCTGCAGCTGGAGCGGAACAACGAGCGGATGAGGGAGGCGCTCATCAGGCTGAGAGACATGTCTCAGCAGCAGGAGAAGGAGCTGCGGGACGAGATCAAGGGCCTGGAGGACGACCTGCAGGAGGCTGCCGTTGCGGCGGAACAGCTCGCGGCGGCCAAGGAGAAGCTGAGCCAGACCGAGTCCATGGTCGAGGACCTGAGGCAGCAGCTCGAGACGGCGCTCGGGGCCGAGGAGATGATCGAGGACCTGACGGACCGCAACATGTCGCAGGCGGAGCAGATCGAGGAGCTCAAGGCCGAGGTGGAGGACCTCGAGAACCTCAAAGAGATCGCGGACGAGCTCGAGGCCAACCACGTGCAGCACGAGCGGGAGCTGCAGGAGGAGATCGACTTCAAGAACGCCGTCATCACGGAGCAGGCGCGGCGGTCGGCGCAGCAGGAGGACTCGCTGGACGAGATGGAGTACACGCTGTCGCGCTTCCGCGAGCTCGTGACGAGCCTACAGTCGGACCTCGAGGACATGCGGGCGTCGCACGCCGTGACCGAGACCGAGTCGGAGCAGCTCAACAGCAAGTCGCGCGCCATGATGGACCTCAACATGAAGCTGCAGATCTCGGCCTCCAAGGCACAGGTCAAGACCATCGACCTGGAGCTGCGCCGGCTCGAGGCCCAAGAGGCCGAGCAGCACCTCGAGATTGTCAAGATGTTCCTGCCCGAGAGCTACCAGGCCGACCGCGACTCGGTGCTAGCGCTGCTGCGCTTCCGCCGCCTGGCCTTCAAGGCGAACCTGCTCAACGGCTTCATCCGCGAGCGCGTCAACGGCCAGCCGCACGCGGGCCACGAGGACGACGTGTTCGCCGGCTGTGACGTCGTCGACAAGCTGACGTGGGTCTCGGCCATGTGCGAGCGCTTCGTCAACGCCATCGGCCAGTGCTCGCCCGAGCGTTTCTCGCGCTTCGAGGGCGCCCTGTACGAGCTCGAGCCGGTGGAACGCGCGCTCAACGGCTGGATCGACGGGCTTCGTCGCGGCGAGCTCAAGGAGGGCCAGTGCGCCGACGAGCTCTCGCGCACCATCTCACTCATGACGCATCTAGGCGAGGTGCACATCGGGACCGGGGCCAGCATCGGCGAGGCCGACAATGGCGGCGACGAGAGCGGCAGCGGCGGGGAGGCCAAGGTCGACCTCAAGGCCTTTGCCGACAACGTGCACATGCGCGCGCTCATGGTACAGAGCCACCTCGACTCGGCGGCCGCCACATTCCACGCGACGCGGGCCATGGTGCAGCGCGTCATCCCGCCCGCGGGCGACGACGACGAGCTGGCGCAGCACTTTGCACGCAAGGCCGAGTCGGCCATCAGTCAGACGCGCAGCGCCAAGGTGGTGGCTGGCAAGGCTGTGCGGGCACTCGAGGACCTGCGCGCGCGGTCGCTAGCGCTGGCTCCCGACGGCGGTGCCTCTGCCGACGCCTTTGAGCAGGCCGAAGCCGCCGCCGCCTCCTTGGCCGCGCTCGCGCGACGCATCGGGCTGGATCTGCACACGCTCCTGCACGAGGAGGGGCGGACGGAGCCGTACACGTATATCGAGGTGCAGTCGACCGCCCACCGGACGGCGCTAGCGGCCACGGGCTCGAGCGAGTCGGATCTCTTCTCGGCCTACGCGGCACAGCTCCGTACCGTGTCTGGCCAGGTGGCGGACCTGGCGGCGCTGGCGCAGGACCTGGGCCAGGCGCAGGAGTTCGAGCGGAGCCCCGCGCCGTGGGTTCTGCGGGCGCAGGAGCTGCGGGCCCAGCGCACGGCGCCGGCCGACGCCGAGGAGGAGATGCGGCACCTGCGCGAGGAGTACAACGAGGCGCGGCGGCAGGTGGCGCTGCGCGAGGAAGGGCTCAGCACGGCGCAGGTCAAGATCGAGACGCTCGAGGCGCGCATGCGCGACGCGCACCAAAAGGTGCAGCGCATCGCCGAGCTCGAGGAAGCCGTGGCCCGCGAGCGTGCGTCGGCCACGTCGCTCAAGGACGACATCGAGAAGCAGGACCGGGAGCTCAAGGGCCTCGAGGCGGACCGCGACAAGTGGAAGAAGGTGGCGGGCGACGCGCGCCTGGCCGCCGCGGCCGAAGCCAGGGGCGGCGGGCCCTTGGACCCGGCTCTGGACTCGGCCGCCGCGGTGGGCCGCGAGATGGCTGTCGCGACGGCGCGCGAGATGGACGAGCTCCGCGCCGAGATCGACGCTCTGCAGAGCTCGGTCCGTTTCCTGCGCGAGGACGCCCGGCGCGCGCGCACGGCCGAGCAGACGTCGCACGACTGGCTCTCCGAGCCGCTTCAGCGCAAGCCGCGGCCGTCGGAGCGCAGGCGCGCCCTCGTTGCTGCCGAGGGTCGGGACGCGCTCGCCGAGCTGCTGCGCATGGCGTCGTCGGCCAAGCTGTTTGACCTGGCCAAGGCCCGCCAGGAGGCTGCTGCTGCTGCTGCTGCCGCTGTCGAGTCCTCTGCCGGCGATGGCGGTGTCGCGGCCGAGAAGAAGAAGCTGGCGACGTGGCGGCCGGCCCGGTCGACGCCGCAGTACCACGCGGCCAGGCAGGCCGAGGACTTTGCCGTCTGGCGCAGCTGGCAGGACTCGATCCTGCACAAGTCGCAGCAGGTGCTGGCTTTAGGGGCAGGTGACGGTGAAGGCGTGCCGTCTGAGGAGCCCGCTCCCTCGTCGTCGGCGCTGCCCGCGTCCAGGTCCGAGGCGGCCAGGGCGGCACGCAAGGCGGCGGCGGCGAGGCTCCAAATCCGGCTGCCGGGCGTCGACGGCAAGACGGTCGCTACCGGCCGCGGACACGTACAGATCGTCGGGTCCAGGGAATGGGAGGGGCTGCAGGGTCGGTTGGCGGCTGTTTGATGGGTATTGGAAGGAGGGTATGTGAAATGACTGGAAAAGGGGACCGCGTGGGGCGTGAGAGGTTGGTTGATAGAAAAGAATTCCTCTTGTCTGTCTGCGGTTGACGGATATACCCCTTTTTTCGTGTTGCTATGCCTGCCTACTGTTTCTTCCCCTTGCATAAAGGGGGGTTTTTATTTTTATTTTATCGTTTAGAATACTGTGTGGTCCAAACGCGCGCGGCAGTCCATTCCTTGTTGTAGCAAAGAGAATGCATCACTGCCTAGCATGACGGGCCGGCAGCTCGGTGTCGGCCCAATACTACATAATCCTTTTCTTGGATTTAGCATGTCCATGTGTGTGTCCGTTGCTCGTGCTCATCCGACATGCCTCTTAAAAGTTGGCAAGGTAGTCAAGGCACCCCAGGTAGACACCCAAACAACGACCTCACTTCTTTCCCTTCTTTTTCCCCTTCTTCTCCTCCCCACCCCCGCTTCCACTCCCGCCGCCACCACCACCACCACCACCACCACCCGTCGCAGCAGCCAGCATGCTCGCCATATCCAGTCCTCCCGGTCCGGCGCCCACACCACCCTGCTGCATCTCCTTCATCATGTCCTTCAAAAAGTTCTCGGAAACCCCGCCACCCGTCAGCGCAGGGCTGTAATGCGGCAGCAGCTCCCCGATCTTCCAACCCCTCGGCACCGCCGGCCTGGGCCACGGCTTATCGGCATCCGGCAACGGCAGTCCCGGGACGGCCACGCTCCGCAGCGCCGAGCACCCTTCCGTCGTCGGGTTGGCCTTTAAATGCTCGGATACCAGCAGGTACAGGTGGTGCTTGTTCTTGACGCCCGCCGCCTTGGCGCCCGGGCCGGACAGGGTGACGCGCACGCGGCCCGGGTTGGCCCAGTCGCGCGGGTGCGTCTTGGTGGGCTCCAAGAGGGCGTTGAGCCGCAGGTTGCCGCAGGCCTGGGCGATCTCGCGCGCGAGCGGGGATGGCACGGCGTGCGACTTGGGGACGCGCCGCCCCTCGGCACGGGTCCGGGTTGCGTCAAAGTAGATGGGGTAGAGGCATTTGAATCCCGCGTAGGCGGATTGGTCGTGTACCATGCCGATATCGCTGCCGCCGTGGGGGTGCGAGGCCGGGTTTGGTCTTGGTGGTTGTTGGTGTGTGGCGACGACTGCTTGCTGCTGCTGCCTCTGGTGGGCGTCGACGCGCTGGATGATGTCGGCGTCGTCAAACTCGCCAATGTCGCCCTCGGACGGGTCTGACGCCGCGTCGTCGCTGTCCGAAACTTCTTCTATCCGTGGGTGAGACATTGTGTCGGACTGCGCTGTTAGGGACCGAAAGTCGTGCCGTCGTGGTTGGTTATGTTCCAACGCAGGACGTTGGCTCTCCAAGGCCAGCCTGGAATTGTGTTTTGGTGGGCTGCTGCGGGGCCGCCCGCTGACGTCGATTTAAAGTGCGGGCCCTCGCCGGCGGGTAAATGTGGGGGTAGCAGTTAGGTGTCAGTGTCAGGCACCGAACCATCGGAAACTCGCAAGCTGTCCCATGACGTCGCCTGCTTTGATCCGCTACGAAACATGATTGAGATGCATAAGAAACTATATCCCATAGTAATGGGAGATGATATTGCGCCAAATAGTAAGCTTAGGTCCTAGGTAGGAGAGCAATCTTCTTGTTCCCATCAGCAAGAGAACCCCGCCTGGCAAAAGCACGGACTCAAGTGCGAAGAGCTACAAATCGTGAAACCCGTAAACCCGTATATCACCATAAAAAAAAAATAAAACCCGTGCCGCCCCAACTTGTCGCCACTCCTCCGCTTCCCACCCAAAAAGAGAACCTCCCATGGTTCGGTAAGATTGACGAGGTGGTCGGAAGAAAAAAGGTCAAGCGAGTCGTTGTTGTCCGGAACATCGAGTCATCAATACCTGGTACGTTCCCAGCCTAGGAGTCGTACGAGTCTCCGTTCCGGTAAGTCGACTTGTACTTGGTTCCCGGCGGGTGCTCGTCGGGGCGGAACTTGCAGTACGGGTGCTGGCACTGTCCGTTAATAGTGCTGGGGCACTGGATCAGGGTGGCTCTGTTAGCATTGTCGACCTCGGGGTTTCGCGATTGGAGACAATAACTCACATGGTGGCCGTAAATACAGTTGGCGATATCGCAGTCCTGGCCATTGGTGCATGGGTTTAGGCGAGCTAGGAAAGCGATAGCGGTCCTCTCGGGGGCCGTAGGCTCGTAGTCGTGCTCGAAGCAGCACGCGCTTCCCTTTTGGCAGGGCGGGCGCAGGTAGTGATTGTTGCACAGTTTGCTCTGATCTTTGCGTTTCTTGATGCCGTCCAGGGCGGCCTGGTTCACCTGGATCGGCTTGTCCAGGCCACGTGGGCCCGGGTTCCACGGCGGCGGCTTGGCTCCTCGCGAAGCATTGGCCGAAGGCTTAGGCGCTAACGGGATGTTGAGTGTGGGCGGCGGAGGGGCCGCGGGTAGCGGCGGAGGGCTCGTGCTGACGGCGGTAACGCCTGCAACGCCCGCGTACGACGGAGCTCCGGGCAGTGAGCTGTTGGGAGGCGGCGAGGCCGTCCCGCCAAAACCAATCGGGGACGCTTTGCGCGGCAGCCTGTCGACCATCTTGTCGGAGCGAAACAGGTCCTCCGTAAAGTTGACTCGGTTGACGCCCGTGGCCACAAGCTCCCGCACCGTCGGGAAGCCCTCAAGAATAGTGATCAGGTTTTTTGATTGCTCGTCGCGCATCACCTCGTCCAGAAACGGGGCATATCCAGAGTCGTGCGACACTCCGAGCACAACCTGCCGGCAATTAACGTTACGAAGGTGCCATCTGGCCGCCTCTGGACCAGGATATGACGTGTAAGTGGGTGCTTGCAACTTGACATGACCGGGTAGCAGGGCAGGCAGAGTTTTGCTGCTCACCTCTGATCTTCGAGTCGGCACGCTCCTTACCGTGGCCGACGTCAACAAAATCAAAAGAGGCTTTGGCCTGCGAAAAGCCAACAAAGAAGTCGCGGAGGTCCGTCTCGGCTTGTATGGAGCCCTCGCGTTTCATGGCCTTTGCCAGACCCGAAAGGTTGGCGCACACCTTTGCGTGAACGTCGAGCTCGTCGGCAAGCTCGCCACACTGGTGTAGGATGGCGGCCCTCAGGGCATTGGCAGCCCTTTTGCCGCCCTCGATGCCCTGGGTGATGAATGACTCTTTAAACTGCGGATAGGTGTGGGTCGCGCCCAGTCAGCGACGGCCTGGCAGAGTGTGGGGGACGTGCAGGGTATCGGCCAAGGTGCCGAGCGGAGGGCGCGAGAGCAGCTTCCTTACAAGAAGACCATCTCCGTCGATCAAGACGACAATGTATTGGTTTCGGTTCTGCGGGGACCGTCAGCCAACGGCCCTATGTCGCAAACACCCGCCACGGCCGTGGCGGCGGGGGACAGTCTATTTCCTCACTCTATAAATCTCGGCACCCTGCCTGTAGTAGTCGCGGGCGCTCTCGGCGTCTTGTAGCTTAGCTTGGAAATCACGACGGGACTTGCGGGCGTCGTCGAGGTCGAGCCGGATGTCGTGGAGCTCTGTTTGAAGCGACCGGTTTTCGGAGCGGAGGTTTTCTTCGACATCCTTGACGTAGAGGAGGAGATCCTAATTTGAGAGCGGGGCACACATCAGCATGGGAACAAACGGGAACCCAGAGATTCCGAGGGCAAACGGACCTTGATTAGCTCGTCACTGGTGTCTTGTTGCTGTTTGAGGGCCTGGTATCTCTGGACGAAGTTCATCATGCCGCCCCCCAGCTGCGCCGCCATACTGGCTGCTGTAGGCGCTCAGCTGGTCTGATTTTCGTTGTTTGGCGAAATCGGTCGGTTGGGAGCTGGGTATGGAGGTAGGACTTTTGTTGCTGCTGTTGCAGCCTAGCTGGGTGGATTGGAGATGACGGGTGAAAAGCGAGAAAAGAAAAAAAAATTGTGGGAATAAGCACCTATAAAGCTGGATCCCATAAAATGGGTTAGGCAGCGGCCGCAGAGGCCAGAGACCCAGGATAACGGCGCGGGGCAAGTGTTTTTGTCTGTGGAACGAAACTGGAAAACGTGTGGTTTGCTGGGAGTGATTACAGGAAAAGAAAGCGAGCGCGTAGGACCAAGTCCAGCTGGTGACCGTTTGCGGACAAGGGACAGCTGCACCAGAGCCCGTCCCATGTGCAGGTGGTGTCTGGCACTGGCAAGGCTGGTGCGGCAGAGCTGGTCCCCTGCCCAATCGAGAGCGTCCATACACAGGTCTGCCTGCACGGTGGGAATGCGGGCAGCTGAAAACGCCCGAGGTGTCAAATCGATTGGCCGAATTCCGCCTTCCCCGCCAGGCGTCTTGGACCCTGGCAAGCGACGACCCAAATCACAAATCAATGGCGGTTGATTCAGGGTAGTAGCTGACACGAGGGAGAGGAGCCAGGATGGAAATAGAGCTGGCAAAGCCGCGGGTGTGATGGAGCTCTCAAGTGGCTGGCGCTTGGGCTTGGAGTTGTAGTTGATTGATTTTGTGATTTTGGTCTGCACATTTCTTGTGGCGGCAGTTGCGATGCACTGTGCTTTCTGCGGCGGGGTATCGCAACCGCACTACGTAACACGAAGCTGCGCCAGGCACAGGCGGCCTGGCCTGCAGAATTTGGCGCGCGGTAGCCACGCTGAAAACAGCACCAGCCCACTGTGCCATTTTACATTTATGACCTCGCATATTGTTGCCGCGCTCTCGTATTTTGCAACATGCAAGAACCAACGGCCCACAGACACGTCCCAACAGACATCATGGGGCCAGGCTGTGTAGCGCGGTGCGACCTGGACACATCTTGCTATCCACTCATCCATATTGACTGAAAATGCCCAACTCATTAGGCTCAACCAACCTCGACCAGCGTATACGCTCCACAGGCAGACCCAGCGTCGTTCGCAAGCTCAACCATGCACCAATCTGTACGCCAAGATGCCATCTCCCAGCTCCCGTGACGTCTCCTTGCGCCTGTACACAGCAGCCGACATACTCCCTGCTCTTTTTGATCTGGGGACCCCGACCTGCTGATGCCCGTTGCAGTAAGCCTGGTGGCCCCCAACGGCCCAGGCCTGGCAGCACCACCGCCCCCACCCCCAAGCCGGCAAGCTGCCAGCATCTGCAGCACGCCCGCCGCCTGCGGCCCGCGGTTCGGCAGCGGCGGCGCAGGCGGGGGCCCCTCCCCTCCCGGCCCAGCCTCCTGCTGAACACCACGGCGCACTCGGGGTGCTCGGCCATGTCCCGCAGCACTGCAGCGAGAGCACCATCTCCAATCGAGTACAACGGCGCCCACTGGTGGCTGACAAAGGGCCCCAGACCCAGCAGGTGATCGAGCGGCATCCACGCGTCGGCCTTGAGGCAGTCGGCAAAGGCGCGCACAACCCACACGTTTGCGTCCTCGGCCGTCCGCAGCCGCGCGTCGCGAGTCGAAGAAGAGCATCTGCACCGGCTGCGGCGGCGGCGGCATCTCGCCTACCGCGTCGGCGTAGTCGTCGGTTGCCGAGACGACCCCGCGGGATGAGGACTGTCTTGGTTGCCGCGGCCATCCCGCCTCGGGCGATAGCCACACCGCGAGCTCGTACGTCTCGCCCATACCATGGCGCGGTGCGGCACCAAGCCCGGTGCGAACAGCTTCAGGCGCATCAGGTACTCAGCCACCTCGTGCCTCATGGTGTCGGCCGAACCCACCAGGACAAACACCACGTTCTCCCACGACGACGGCCTCGAACCCCCGGCTCCGTTCCCGTCGTCGAAGTCAAAGCCAAAGTCCCGCCTCCCGATGCGGCGCCGCTCGAGCAAGCGCGGGTTGCGCGCGACGGTTCGATCGACGACGGCCGCCACCTGCGCCGCCGTGTGCTCATCCGACACGGCCGGTGACACGACCAGCGCCGTGGGCCACGGCTGCGCGAAGCTGTAGGCCCGCAGCGTGTATCGCTGCCTCGTGAACTCGGACGCGCCGCAGTTGACGTCGGTCCACCGCACGTGCGAGAACTCGGTTTCGCGCGATGTTGGGTGCGGATGGCCATTCCCGCGCGGGCCGTGGACGATCGCTGCACTTCCTAGCGGGAATCACCACGGCGGCGGTTCGACGGGGATGCTGACCCAGTCCCGGTACTCGGGTGGGAGCTGGGGGAACGTCGATGCTACTGATTCGCGCAGCGTCCCCGGCAGCGTCAGCCTTTCGAGAAGGTTGTCACCGGCATCGTGGCGGCTCCATTGGCTTTCTCCTCTGAGAGATTTGTAGCAAGGTGTTAAGCAGGTAAGCTGTAGAAAAGACCTGGCCAAGTGGTGTGGATCGCATCTCTCTATTGTATGCCACCCTCGTCCCTGGGGTAGATTGGTGAGAAAGTCCGAGACAATATGGAAAACGAGATGGTGGTTTCGTAGCCCGAAAGCCAGCTGTCAGTAGATAACGGCGCTGGCACACTTGGGATGGTGGTTGTGTTCTGAGTTGCGCTCCGGAGAAAGACAGTCAGGCACATCAGGCGACACCTTTGACAGCCGGTTCATCGAGAATTTCCCTAATTCGGACGAGATCGGGCTGGTGCGGATTCATCTCCCGCTCAAAAGGGGTTGCATAGATTCGCTACTCTATTTTCTTCGTGATTCTTCCCCCGTCAAAAGGGGGTATATAGATTAAGCACCCTCCAAATACTGTCATCGCCAAAGTCCCCCTCAAACTGCCAAGCCGCGCTATTCCCCTGCTGCTGCTGCTGCTGTTCCTGCGCATTGCCAGAGTCAGGGGTGGTCAGGCTGTCGCCAGCAGCGACAGTGTTCGCAGCGGCAACATCCTCTCCGCTGCCATTGTAAGCGCCCTGCGACGGTGGCAGCCACATGTGCAGCTCCCTGGGACCTCCCGCCGCGGCGGTGGTGTCGTTGCTGCCATCGGCCAGCAGCAAGTCCCCGCCATCGCCACCACCGGCAGATGACACCCCGCGGTGGTCGCCGCTCATCAGCTCGTTGTAGATGAGGTCGCTCGTCGGGTACAGCGTCTGGATGGAGGACCAGTCAAAGTCGGACGGCAGGGACCAGGGTTCCGAGGCGGCGGCAGACGGCGTCGGCAGGGCCAGGAGCGTGTCCAGGCCGTCACGTGTGGCCGCCGTCGCAGACGAGGACGGGGTGACACCCAGGACCCCGCTGTCAAAAGGGCTGATGTCGCCGTTTCGACCACCCGCCACCGCCGCGAGCCGCGGGTCTAGCGGCATCACGTTATTATCACTGAACAAGGCCGCCGGCACAGTCTCGGACGCCGCGAGCGAGCGCTGGAGGCGGACCCAGATGGCCTTGAGGACGCCGACGGCGGAGCGGGCGAGATTGTTGCGGCGCGAGAGCACCTCGAAGCGCTCGACGGCCCAGCCAAAGTGTCGCAGCGCGTCGGGCAGCAGGTCCCTATGCTCGGTGGGGAAAAGCACAAAGACGGTAGCGACGAGCACGATGGCGTCGAACGTGCCGAAGAATACGGCGAAGGACCGGTGGTCCTCGGGCGCCATGGCCTCGAACTGGGCGCGCTGGCCCCGCAGCATGTCGACGCAGGCGCGCAGGGCCAGTGTGCGGCTTTGCGGGCGCGTGAAGACGTACGGGCGGTGCAGCGTAAAGTAGCCGAACGCGGCCAGCTGCGGGAGGATGGTGCGCACGCCGGGGAGCCAATCTCTGCAGGCGGGGTGGTCGTCGAAGCGCGTGTCCGGGTTGTCGACGCGGAAGCAGGGCGGGATCTGGGCCTCGAGCAGCTGCATCTCGCGGTGGATCTGGTCGACGCGGCCGAAATCACGCGGGCAGGGGCCCGACGTCTCGAGGCGCACGACCTCGCGCAGCAGCGGCAGCAGACGCAGCGTCCACATGTTGCGCGTCATGGGCGTCGGGGGGTCGTCGGGCCCGCGCGGCAGGACCGCGGTCCTGGACCGGGCCTCAAGCCCGCCGACGCCGCCAACGGGCAAGGGGCAGTCGACTGGGAACGGCGGCTGGTTCTCGCCGTCGGTGGATAAAGGGCGGCCCAGCACCAGGCCCGTGTGCACGTCCCAGAGGCAGAGCATGTGCCACAGCGAGCGGCGGTGCTGGATCTCCCACTGGTTCCGCAGCACGGCCGCGGCCATGTCCTCGCCGTCGGCGACGGCCGGGTGCGGGTCCTGGCTCTCGCGGTGCAGGCCAATCTCCTGGGCGTCGCGGATGGCGGCGCCGATGGCGTGCCAGGCCTCGGTCACCTGGGCCATGTACTTGAGGAACGAGCAGCGGATGAAGCCGGCCTGGACCGTGTTGAGCGACATCTGCTGCTTGCCCAGCAGCGAAAGCACGGCGATGCCCGATTCGCTGTAGTCGCAGGCCAGGTCCTCAAAGGTCATGTTGCCCGCGTACTTGAGCGCGTCGTAGACCGGGTGCGGCTCGTCGTTGACCAACGTCAGCAGCGCCATGGCGACCACCTGGAAGAGCACGGCCGGGAACGCGCGCAGATCCGGGCTCAGGCCCCGGGGCCCGACGTTGGTGAAGACGCTGAAGGGGAGGTTGTTCCATTCAGCGAGCTGAGCCGTGAAGACGTCGTATTCCAGCGGGTACTGGCGGCGCGTCAGCCGTACGGCACCTCGTTTCCATTTCACGAACAAAACACACCTGGACTTACGTAATGGATGTTAAACTTTGCAAAATACACCTCGGCCAGCTTCTCGATGTAGGCCCGCGCCGGCAGCTGCCGAATCAGGTGCCTGTAGCGCTCCCGCGTGCCAAAATCGTCCGCCAACCCGCCCGCCTCGGCCGTGATGCGCGCCAGCGAGTCCCCCGCGAGCCCCGGCGACGACGTGGCCCGGTCGATGCGCCGGAGGAAGCCCATGGTGGAGGCGCCGCCCGCCGCGGCGTACCCAAAGTTCACGGCCTTGCCCGGCGCCGTTGCGACCTCGCCGCCGTTTCCGCCGCTTCCTGGTGGGTTATCGCCGGCCGCAGGAACAGCAGCAGCCTTGGCCTTGGCCTTGGGGGCGGCGGCTGTCTCGTAGCGGCAGGCATGACCCTTGCCTCGGGATTTGCAGTTGGTGCAGGGGTAGCTCCTGTCACACTGCAGATCGAGCAAGAAGAAGGAGTGCGTGCAACGTCAGCATGGCAGATTTTGTAATCAGCGTTTTTGTGACAGGCCGGACTAGGGAAAACAAAAAGGGGATGGAGGCGAAGAGATAGTGATGAGCGGATGCCAAGGATATCTCAGCACGTCGTAGCCAGCGCACCTTTTGCTTCCTTCTGTGGCACTCAATACACGAGATGACGAGCCGCCGCCTCTTCTTGGGCGGCGGCCGGACGGCAGCCACTGTCGTCGGGTCAGGGCTGCTGCTGCTGCTGTTCTCGTCGGAGCCGGCCACCTGGGGCCCCCGCGGAGGAGCGGCGGCGGCGGCCACCTCCATGCTGAAGGGCAAAACCGGGATTACAGTAGATCCGCTTTCGTGGGTGGTGTGTGTTGCGCTATGCTCAAGGCCATTCATTCACTCCATCAGGTCGCAAATACATTCGCTATCGACCCTCACATACATCAACAGCCGAGTCGTGTGTACCTGTGCAGAAGGCCGAGGTGGAAACGTCTGAAGCTCAAGAAGCCAAGGCTGCAAGGCCGGCCATATCCGTCTTCGACCGTGCTGGGCACATTGATGACCACCCGAGGAGGGGAGACAAGGAACCCAAGAAGATGATGGGGTGTGAAGATGGATGGTGAGACGGAGATAAGCACGCAGCAATCTGTCAAGCGTTAACTCCGACGGGAGGCCCCGGCTTAGGTAATTCGGTGGTAGCGGGACCTCAGCCGAGACAACATCGCGGGGCAGCA
This sequence comes from Magnaporthiopsis rhizophila, assembly GCA_003049465.1. NCBI lineage: Eukaryota > Fungi > Ascomycota > Sordariomycetes > Magnaporthales > Magnaporthaceae > Magnaporthiopsis > Magnaporthiopsis rhizophila. The sequence goes on from PYSS01000025.1 coordinate 306,785, forward strand.
AGAATGTTTCTTCAGCAAGAGTGTTTCTTCATTCTCAGCCTCAAGGAATCCTTCAGTGACAGCCCATTAAGCCACGAATAGTATCCCCCTACCCTGGCGCTCTTCCGGAAAAAGAGTCGCAGGGCTATGTATGCTGATTGGGGTACTCAAAGCAGCGCAAGAAGGAAAGAAGGAACCTCTGTCGCCCACGCAAGAAATAAAACAATAGGCGCACCATAGTGCGCACTCTGCTCTTTTCCCACCTCCAACAAAACGATGATGCTATACTCGTTGTGCTCGCCTCTGCGTGAAATAAAATAAAAAAGAAAGGAAGCTAAAAAAGAAGAAGAAGAAAAAAAAAACCTCCGCGCACAAAGAACAATAACGCACTCATTTTACCGTCTCACGCGTGCATAGAAGCGATGCAATAAATCTCCCCCACTGCATATGATGATCCCTCTGCCGTCTTTTGTGCTTTGTCCCGCATTTAGACCCTTTGCGCCTAGCAGTGAGAAAATGGCATACTAAGAAAAAAAGAAAGGGGAAAAAAAAGTAAACCGCCCTAGCGTTGGAAAAGACGCCTCGGAGAAGCCGAGAACAAACCGGCAAAGTACTCCGACAAGGGTGGCAGCGGCCTGTCGCGTCTGCGAGGCGGCAGCGCACCGTAACGGCGGCCGCCCGGCTAGGGCTGCGGCAGGCGCGCGAGGTAGGCCTTCCAGGCTATGCGCCTGTACCTCTCGGCCTCGGACTGCGGGTCGCCGGCCTTGATGATGCCGCGGCCGACGATGACGATATCGGTGCCCTTGTCGCCGATGAGGAGCGACGGCGTGTTGTACTGCTGGTCCAACCCGTCGCCCTCGAGTCCCGCGCCGCCGCCGCCCTCGTCGTCGTCCTCGCCCTCGGGCGGGAGCTTGCAGCCGGGCGTCATGTGGATGAAGGAGTCGTCGGGCGCGCTGTTGAGCGCCTGCTGCGCAATGAAGCCCATGACAAAGCCCTTGTTGTCCCGCGCGGCCTCGATGCACGCCTGTGTGTAGTCGGCCGTCATGAGGCACCCTCCCGTCGACATCTGCGCCAGGATCAGCAGACCGCGCTCCAGCGGTGCCTCCTCGATGCCCGGGAACACCACGTCGTCGAGCCCGCCCTCGGTCATGCTCTTGGAGAGCCGCGGTGAGTCGGCCGGCTCGTACGACTGCGTCACCGTCGTGATGGACACGATGCTCCCCTTGCGCCCGTCCGTCGCGTCCCGCCCATACCCCTGCGGGATCGGCACCGGCCCGGCCCCGAGCCCCTGCCCGCTGTTCTTGCGCGCCTTGGCCGCGGCCGACTCGTGGTGCGGCGACGGTTGGCGCCGCTGCGTTGGCACCTGCTGTGGCCTGCTGATGGCCGTCGGCGAGACCTCCTCGTCCGGGTCCTCCTCGAAGCTGTCCGAGATGGGCGTGCCGACCGTGACGCTGGTCCTGACCTCGTACTTGATGCGCTCGCGCCAGTTGGCCGCGGCCTCGGCCAAGGCCCGCACCACCTCCTTGCCCGCCTGGATGTTGACGTTGACGATGTGCGCCCACTCCACGATGCGCGCCGTGCCCCCCGTGTACTGCAGCTGCACCGTCTTGCCAATGTCGGCGAACTTGCGGTCCTCAAAGATCAGGAATCCGTGGCGCCGGGCCAGCGCGGCGAGCTTGGCGCCCGTGCCCGTCTGTGGGTTGTAGTCCCAGCCGGCGACCAGGTCGTAGTGTGTCTTGAGGACCACGATGGAGGGGCCGATCTTGTCGGCCAGGTGTAGAAGCTCGCGAGCGTTGGTGACGTCAGCGCTCAGACAGAGGTTCGAGCCTTTGAGTTCCATCAGTCGCAGAAGGTAAGAAGTGAGCGGGTGGCCCGCCGTTTTGGCCCGCTCCTCGTATGATGTAGTCAGTGTTGGATGTGTGGCCGCCATTGTGCTTGCTTTGCTGGGCTCTCTTTCTCTATTCCTCTTTATCGTTTTCTCTCTCTCGCGCTTTCACGCACACACACACACACTCTCTCTCTCTCTCTCTCTCTCTCTCTCTCTCTCTCTCTCTCTCTCTCTCTCTCTCTCTCTCTCTCTCTCTCCGTCTCGCGCCTGCGTTCTGCCTCTTCTATTGTCTCGCTGGCTCAGATTGTGTCGGGGCGTGACGGCTGTCCGGGTGTGGAGGTGGGGGTCGAACTTTCAGCGAAGCTAGGCCAAATATAGGTAGGTCGGAACCTAAGAGTTGCGTCACAAGCTCCAAGTTAGTGGCTGCTTCCTTTGGCATTGACTGGCTGCAAAAGCTGCCGCTTGTGGCTTCAGGGGTCGGGCTGTTTCTCAGCCACTTGTCGCTTCTCTGGGGGACGGTGAAACTCACCTGAAGTGGTTGACTGGCTAGAAGATTCGAACCAGCTTCTGCAGAAGAGACGGACAGGAAGTAAGCAGCCACCAGGCGTCGCGGTCGCGCGGTCGATGACGCGGTCCTGTGGAATGCGGCAGAAGGCAGCACGCGAGCAAGACAGTGCGAGGAGCCTGTGCCTGGTTTGGTCTAGAAACCGTGGCCGGCAAAGCGCGCTGCGATCAGACGCTGGAGGAGGGCGAGGAGGAAGAGGTGCGGGGCGCGGCTTTATAATAACGGGCCCTCCCACAGTGTCGGTTCCGCTAAAGGCCAAAGGGCGGGCAGGGAGGCAGGCGGGCAAATCAAAAGCGACCCAGTCGGTGCGAAAGTTTTCTGGTTCGTTGGACGCGAGCTCGCTGGGTGGAGGGACAGGCGGTTTGTCGGTACGATGGCGGCCGTTTGTGTTTGCGTCTGCTGGTGGATTGCCAGCAAGGAGTTGAGCTCGCTCAGCGGGCTGTCCCAGGGTATTTGTGTGCGTCGTCTGTGTGTCTCAGCGGTTGCGTCTCAATGTCGCTCGGCGCCAGCAGGCCGGGCCCGGTCGAGTCTTTATCGAAGGGCTGATGCGAGGCGGCGGCGGCAGCTTGATGAGGACTGCAGCGTGCAGGCAAGCTGCAGTTGGGGCTTGCTCGGAGGGTGTGTCGGGCACTGTCAAATAGTGGGCAAGGGGCTTGCAGGAGGTGTGGTTACACCAGACGGCGCCAATTTTGTGTCGCTGACTCCAGTCAATGGGGTGGTGCAGCTATTCCTTCCTTTTTATCTTCTCTGTCTTCACTTTTTTTTTTTCTTCTCGACAGCCCCGACTATTAAATGAGTTTGTATTTGCCTCTTTCGCACCTTCGCCGTGTGGGCTTCCGCCTTCCGGTCGCCCTTGCCCACCAGTATCAGTGGCGATGCAATAGCTGCCGGGATTTGGGGTTTTCGGGGTCATGCGATTATGCAAGCGGGGTGCGGTTTCCGTTCGGCCACGTCCGTTGGGGCTGGCCAAAAAGAGTTGCAACGACCAGATGAAAGCGGCGGGGCCTTGGGGTTGGGGCGTGGGGACCAGGAGCACGACGGCAGGCACTCCCCTTTCAGCGACAGCAATCTTCGTCCCTCACAGCTGGAGCTGCCCGGCCTGCGTTGTTCTTGCTTGGCCAAGCAGGGGTCTCGGCTAGCACGATGCAACCCTCGATTGCTTTTCTTTCTGAAGCACTGGGGCGTTGGTATTTATGGAGGAGGGTGGCAGCCGGCGACGCCGGTGATCAAAGATTGAAACAATGCGTCGCCAAGGCCTCCATCTTAGCTGGCTTGTGTATCGTGAGGTTTGAGATGATATCACTTTTTTCTTACATTTTTTTGCTTTTCAGCGCCCCGCTTCGTTTCCCTTGTCCAACCTCCTTTTTTCTCCTCACGACCGTAGCTTGGATCCGGCCCTGTGTCAACCACTAGACCAGACCCCATCAAGCTGGCGCGCCAGCATGGTCAGCCAGCCGTAGGTAACCACCCCCGAAACCGGCGGCGCTGCTGTGATACGTCGAACAAAAGCCAGCACAGCTATGCCACCGCGACACCCCTCACCGGACTGAGGGGCGGGAGCATAGGTGGATCAACGATGCGATTTCGTCCGGTGTGGGACCCGATGTGGGCGGCAGGCTGCCCGAGTGGCACAAATTGGATCAAGGGCACCCAGGCAGGGTCGTCCGCACGACGCCACCACCTAAGCGAGTGCAGAGTCACGGACCGCGATATGCCCCGGGGGCCTCGGACGAAGACTCCGAAGCTTCCGTCGCAAAGGCCGACCGACGGCTTGGGGACACATCCTGACAAACTATAAACCAACCCAGCCCGCCCAGACGCACAGGGAAGAACCATGTGCATTACACAGAGTGGCGGCAGATGACAGCTAGTTGCGGTCAGGTGCTAGTAACTATAGACACAACTAGGCACCGAGCCACCCAGTGTCGACTCGCTCAGAGCAGGTAGAAGCGATGTATATACTCCAGCAGCAGATGCGCAAGCTCAAGCAAGGAGTCGACTACCCGGGCGTCATGCGATGGTCCGTGTTGCATTTCTCTTCTTGTGGCATCCTGCCTCGGCAAGGTCGGGTCTCCTAAGGTGACCCGCCCAGCTCGATCTGCTGCGAGGACCCGGCCAGATCCCCCTCGACCTGAGCTTGGGCCCTGGCTCGTGCACCACCAAAAGCGGTCAGGGGTACAGGGCAGCCCGTGGTCCACTAGCCCCACGGCCGAGCACTTCCATCACTGCCTTTCCTTCTGTCATCTTCTGGGTGTGCTTGGCGTGTGTAGTGTGTTGTGGTAGCAGCAGAAAGACCAAGTTTAGCGGGCGAGCCGAGATAGAGACCGCTAAAGGCCCGTTGAGGCAACTAGGCGGGCAGCTGAGAGCAGGCATCCGGGGCCTTGATAATATTTCTGCGTAACTCCACTGCCAGGCGCCATAAAAAAAATACATGGATAGAAAAAAGGCCCACCTCGATGTCACTGTGAACGGGAACCAACAAACAACGCATCGAGTGCCACGGGTTATATGACACGACGTCGGTGTGCTCAGCCGTGGAGCCGGTGCATGTCGAGCAGAGCACAGGCGGTCGGCGACTAGGCCGCATGACCCAAAGTCTGCATGGCACATCAAACCCCGACAGCAACTGCTTGAAGCCGTTCCTTATCAGTAGAGTAGGCGGAACCAGCCGCCGCCTCCTTGCAGTCTGGCTGTACATAGTGGCCGTAGCCCGTGCGGCTGGTAGTGCCACGAGAAGAGAAGACTAGAGAAGACTAGAGAAGGCGAAGAAGGAGGAAAAGAAAAAGAAAAAGAAGAAAAAAACAAGGTCTGTCCATCACAAGGTACGGCACGCACGCCCTTGCCCCACCGCAATGACCTGAGGGCTTTTCACGGCACTTGTTGGTGCCGGGGGCTGCCGCTGACATGACCAGGGTTCCATCTGCCAAATTCGCGACGTGCCAGCTCAACTTGATTTGGACAAAATAAAAGAGGAAAACGCAACCTACAAGGCGCCCTGAGTTCCCGAGGTGATAAAAAAAAGCAAAAGCGGGGAAGATGGAGAAGGAGAAACAAATCAATGCAAAAAAGCCAGTTAAGCTCGAAAAAGCAAAACCGATGGCCAAGCGATTCCTGCAACCGCCGCCGAAAACATAACTCGCGCGGACGTCGGCGGCAGACAGAGCTCGACTGCCGCGACAAAAACGGCAATCGTCCGAATCACAGATCTCAGCCGAAACATGGGGCGGACGATCTTGGCTTTTTTGCGATCAAAGCTTATGCCGCGTCTGGGCTGGGAGATCCGAGCAGCGTCTGTCAGCAAAACAAGCCTCGCGCCTGCTCATTTTCCGCCTGGACGGTCATGCCGGTTTGACCACACCTGCCAAAGCAGGCATAATTTTTCTGCCAAAGCCGGTGTATCCTCGACGCAGCGGCCCCTCGTCCCCTCTCAAAAGAGGAGGGGCGAGAAGAAGGATCAGATAACGGATATGTGAGGAGCTTGGGCCCCTCTCTGGCTCTGTCATTTCCATCCCTGTGCTTGACTCCTTCGGCCAGAATTCGATGTCGCGACTGCCAACCTACCAACGGTCGCGACGGTGCGTCCTCCCCTGGGTATCCCAAGGTAAGCTTCAAGCTAAATTTCAGCCCTGAAGGCAGGGGCGAGATCTTTCTAGGCTACCGAGTGAAACGCACCGTTTCTACATAACCCCGTAAACTAACATACTCGTCCAGGGGCTGAAATGCACGCTGAAAAGCAAAGGCGGGACTAGGGATGCTGGCGCGACGACTAAAAATGGCCATCAAGGTATGCCCAGCCCGTGATATTTCCACGCTCTTTCTCCACGGCATAATATCGCCAAAACCTTCTCTCGGACTTCTTTTTGGGGGTGTGTTAAGATCCCACTTTTTGCGCCTGCAAGGCCAACACCATCCCAAAAGCTGCCACAAAGCCACCACCATCTCTCATTTGCCCCCATCAAACCCCCACGCTGCAAGCCGCAGCTTCCCGTACCCTACACGGCAACCTACACATTGAAACTCCAAGACCCCCTCCATGCATACCCCCGCGTCTCTGTGCAGTATGTAATCCCTCGGGGGTCCGTGGGTGAGTAGGGCTGTAGGCCAATCGGCGCCCTTTCCTGCCGCCCGGCCGGTCAAGGCACATCACATTCTCACACACCGATGCTTGCACTCTACACACCCATAATGCCCATCACACCCACACACACACACATAAAAATATCTCAGAGACACGGCGGGAGCAGCCCTGTCAGTTATCGACGCCACATACTACCCATCACAATTACAATGCCGCCCGTTCCGAGCAACCAACTCACACACCGCTCGGATCCCACCCCAGCCGCTTCCCCAGGACGGAGGACATTGCTCCCCGCCCCGAATGCAAGCCAACCCGCCACTCATCACGGGCCGTTGCTGCAACCTCTCGGCCGTAGAATGATAGATGATATTTATTGGGAGGACGTGAATATCGAAATTTGCTTTTTATCGTATGACTTTTTGCTATCGCCTTGAATGGGGTTGCGGCTGGACGCAAGGGAGAAGGACGTATTCAAGAAAGAAAAAAGCAAGGACTCAAGTCGAGCCCGACGAAGGGATAAAGATGGGCAGAGGAGCAGGAAAAGAGGTGATGAGAGAAAGAGAGAAGAAGAAAAAATAGCGAGAAAAAGAAACTCTATGCCCATGTTGTCGCCGGCAGAGTTCTCTCCCGGGCAGGTATTAGCTCCGTGCGCAGGAGCCCTGCCGCTTCAGGTCAAAGGCAAATGCCGAATCGGGTCTGCCCCGCATGCTTAACTCCCTTAGGCTTGATCGGAGAGTGGGTGTGGCAGACGAAGGAGGGGAAAGGTGACCTCTGGGCAGCAGACTCGTCCATGTGAACGAACGTCAGCTCGACGTGCGTTCCGGTTCAAGAAAAGAAGAAAGAAACAGCCAACGTCGCAGTAGAAAGCAAAAGGGCGACGAAAGCGACGCTGCTGGAAAGTGTGGGCGGCGCACAGGATAAAGTGGACAATGGGACTCCGGTGTCCAGCCCCGTGGACGCCGGGAACCCGTTTTGGGATCTACGCAGCCGCGGAGTGACGCCGCAAGCGTCGCCGTCCCATGAACGCCGGGCTTGTTGGAAGTCGCCGAAGGCCAGGCGGACAGTAGTCCTAGACTCACCAGCTGTAACTCACCTAACCGGCCAGACCCAAGCTCCGGTTTGAACAATGGTCAGCAGCCACTAACGTAAAAACGTAAAAAAAAAGGGGCATTGAATGGCAATCCCAAGATGTTAGCTCCACCCACCGACACAGCGTCGTCGTTCCTTGGAACCCCGTACTTAGCCCAACCAGTTAGCAGATTTCGGCGATCCTTAGATCCGGTACCCAACACGGACCTTGCAGCCTTTGAGAAGACCCTGCATCCACTAGGGGCTCGGACTTTTTACTCTCGGGATCTAGCTGCTTCCCGACCCGTGATTTCTGGGTGGAACTTACCTAGGCCGCTGGCGTTTAGGCAGCCATTGATGCCGATACCGGGCGGACTTCTCCAGATGCGTCCGGCCATCTTGGGTGCAAGGCTGTCAGGTGGCTCTGCCAGTTTCTTGGCGGGTTGGAGAAGAGGGGAAGCAGGTGGAGGTGGTGGAGGACGATGGAGGGGTCGAAGATATAAGCTTAAAATTTTGATCCAACCTTAACCTTCGCACCCCATTGGAGCACTCTTGGCACGGTCAACATGTCCCTCTGGCTACCTGGGCATAGACTTATCGAATCCTTTCACGATACGAATTTTTGCGGCCATCAGATTTGGCTTCCCTGAGAAAATAAGGGAGAAAAAACATGACAGAACAGACGTTGAGTCCGGGGCTTCCAGAGGAGGGTTCCAAAGATTAGTTTGGGAGTTATGCAACAGACCATGCGACTAGGTATGCTGGAAACAGCAAGAGGAGTGACGGTGGGCACGACTGTCTCCTGACCCAAGCTCCCCTAGGCAGCTCCATATGGGCCCGGCCAAAGATGAGATGGATGGGACTGGAGGACAGAATTGTCTTATGGATGACGTGGGAGTGACATCCCATTCACCTCTGCGAGCACACAAAAGCCGTGCTGGACGTAGATTGAATGGCAGCCTTTTGTGACGTTGGGAGAATCACCCAGCGAGTACATTCAACGGACTTTCAAAAGCACCCTTCCTTCTGGGCGGCTGCCTGTGCGAGAAGCCCATATACAAGAATCACCACTTCCTCCCTACGAACAAGTCACTTCCAGAGTAAAACAAATGGTCAGCGCCAAGCCCTCGTCCAGGAGAGCTTCAAGCTAGCTGTATGTAAGCGGCCAATGGTATTCACAGCCTGGGCCACTACCACTGAGAATTTCTATTCGTCAGCCTACAAACGAGCAGACATACCCGAGATTCGGCCGAGGCCGATCCTTCACCGTTACCATGCGTGTCTCGGTCCTCGTCGCCGCCTTCTTCAGTTCCCCCGCGGTCCTTGCCGCCGCCGTCCCCCTGCCTGGAGTATCCGGCCTCGGGGCTAGGCAGGGCGACCCCGCCCTCGACCTGCCATGTGACGTGCCGGGCCAATATCGCTGCTTCCGGCACCAGACTTTTGAAGATATCCGCGTCTGTGGCAGCAACGGTCAGTGGGTTGTGAGCGCAAAGTGTGGCGCCCCTGGATGCTGCGGGGAGAGCGTGGATGGCGCCAAGGCCTGGTGTCGTTGCTGATGGTCGACACCTGCGACGGAATGCCTGAGCTGGGTGGGGTGCTTCTTCTTGGAACTGGGTAAGGCGGATGCGGAGTAGTGGGCTAGAGGAGGCCTCGCATGGGCAAGTAGAGACGGCAATAGGGGGAACGGGGTCCTTGGTAGTTGGGGTGGTCATATCATTGCTGTGATCTGAATAGGATCTTAAGCCTCTCTACACATCACCATTCAGGCTGCTGTGAAAGGGCACCAAATACAGTATTCCCTGAACTCCCACACTGGAGTGCTCAGTGAATGGTAACCAAAACCCTTGGAGCGTATCGTCCGTCCGGGGTGATTGATTATGATCAATTCGAGGATTCTCCTCGGCGATTCCTAATTCATCAGTTCAGGCGGCCCGGCGCCATAACTGATATCGATATTGATAAAATGCGGGCACGAAAGCTTCGCTCGAGACCGAAACACCAAATAGCAAGCTCCTCCAAAATCAACCGAAACGCCCATTGAAAGACCTACCCGAACCCTCGTCTCCCTTGCGTTCTCGGTCGCGACTCGGGTGCACAGTGATGGGCAGAGAGTTCTGTCTAGCTGGGTAAGAAGGTGGAGGAAAATTGCTCGTCACGCACGGTTATCTAGGTAAGTCAGGCGCCTGCATCGCCTAGATCTATTAGTGAGAGGGAATCCTGGAGTTTGTAGCGGATCATGCCTTTTAGGTCCGCGGGCCTCTCTATGCATCGGCATCTATATTGCTCCTCTACCCCTGGGGCACAGCGACAGAATTATTACATAGGTACTTGGAGCTCTAGACGGCAAAGAAGTACAACGAAGGATTGGACCCTGATCAGTCCTTGGGCGCCCAGTCCCAGCTCTTGGCCGTAAAACAGTCCCGCGCTATTCGGTCGGTGGCCATGGCGCCCTCGTACCGCAGACGGTCATCGTTGGCAGTGGACCTGCTAAAGCGGAACTGCCGCTTATCTTGTTTCCCGTCGTCTCCAGATCGCATCCACGACACTCGCGCACGATCATTCTTCCATTCACGCCTGGATATGCATATTACATTGGAGGAGATCAAGGATTTTATATACTCCAAGATGGGTAAAATCTTGGTTCTCATTCCGCACTATAAGAAAGGGGTGCATGAGTCTTCCGTTCGGATCGTGGTAGTAAAAGCAATAGCTATGACGGTAGGAGTAGCAGAGAGCACTCACGTTGGTGTGGTGGCGGTCTATTTGATAACTTGGCGCTTGTGAAAGAAGCGAAATGATGTGGTTGATGTCGGTCGTGCCAAAATCTGGCACAGTTTCAAACGACGTCGACGAGAAGTCGACCAGGAACAAGAGCTTCTTGCTGCAGAAGAACTTGAGCATCTGCCCCAGCTGGTACGAATCGCATGCAGGGCTCGAATCGTAGCCCAGCTGGCACACCTGCGCCCGGGATGAGTACAGGGAGATGAAGTGACGCTGGACCGAGGCGATGGCCTCCAGGATGCATTCTCGACGATACCGTAGCTCAGCTTCGGTACAGGGAAGTGTGTATGTGTAGATCCAGCGTCAACTTCACATATCAAGACGGGATGGAGAGAAGGCAACGGGGCAAGCCACAGAAAGTAGAAAAGAGATGACGACCTGCTTACCCTCAAGGTCGTCTTGCAGATCCCACCAGGATGCCAGGCCACTCACAGCCTCGTCCTGGTCCGCGAGCTGCGTCCACCGCGTCGACCCATGAATGATCAGGTCGCGCGTAGAGGCATGCAGCTTTAGCGGCTGGTCCAGCAGCCACGCCGCGAGTATCCTCTGGCGCAAAGCCTCCTCGTTCTCCACCCTCGGCCCGCCAGGACCACTACCGCCCATGTCCCCGCCACCGCTGCCGCTATCCTCGGCGCCATGCTGCCACGGCCCACTGCCGCTACTGCTCCCGGCAGGTTTGAGCTTCGTGGCGGGCCACTTGAACCGCAGCTCGGTGGACAGGCTGCGCGAGACGTGCTGCGCGCAGCCGAACCGGTCGGCCAGGACGGCGAGGGCCGCGACGTGGCGCATGGTCAGTACGGCCGGGTGGCGGACTTCGGGCGGCGCACCGTGCAGGATGCGCAGCAGGTCCGCAAAAGCGTGGTGGCGGAGCGCGGACCGGGTCGCCTCGTCGTCGTCGGTGATGTCCACGACCGGCAGCTGGCCGACGTCCTCGACCTCGTGCGGGTCCACGCCGCGCAGATCCAAGGCCTCCAGGGCGGCGGCGACGTCGCGGGCCTCGCCGAAGCGCGAGTCGGCACCTAGCAGGGCGCGGAAGTACTCGGACTGCCGCGTCAGCACGGCCAGCTCGACGCGATACAGGTGCGTCTCGCACTGGGACTGGAGGCGGGAGAGCGGCTGCGGCGGTGGGGGCTGCGGCTGCGGCTGCGGCTGCGACCTCGCCGGACTGGCTCTGGCTGACGGCCGTTGCTGGCCGGGCCGGGGACGGGCTTCCTTCTTTGCGGCCCTGAGGGTGTCGGGAGACGAGATGAAGGTGACACGGAGGCAGATGTCGCCCCGGGCAGCGATGGCAGTGACAGCTGGAGCGGGGCCGTCACCGCCGTCTACAGGCGGCGCGCCGGCTGGAATTGGGGTTGAACTCGCCATTGATACGCGCTGATTAGCACGAGCTTGGGATTCGGGAATTGATCCGGCCCAAAGTTCTCCCGCCCGAGGTCCTCCAGATCTCTTGAGGTTGAGGTTCGGTGCAGAGAGACCGTCCAAGGGTGGTGGTATCAATGACGCCAGGCATGACTGGTCCCCCAGCACTAGGTGGTTGAATGGCGCTGATGCGTGGTGCGTGACGCTGAGCCCCACCCCAGCTGCCCGATCTGCAGTGCGCAGGCCGTTTTTCTGCAATCCCTCCGCAGCAATGCAACTTGGTTCATTTTGTTTAATTCTTGCGAAGCTGAAGGAGGTGCAGGGTCTGCCGTGGAATTAGAAGTTTGTTGGCCAACGTTCAATCTGTGTCACCATGAAGTAGCCCTTGGGAGCTTGTCCGTGAAATCAAAGCGCCCCACAGGCCCGTGAAAAAAAGCCAAAAATTCCGCCACACCCAGATGTCATGTCGACAATCAGCTCCAGTTTTCCTCGATGCATTGTTGCTGGGCGCTGGACGAGTCCCTTCCGTAAGCTCTGCTGTATATGGCGTCTTGCTACCGACCACGAACTGTCCGCAGCTTTTTGTCAAGGGAAACGGACATATGGATATCACAACACGTTGATGGAGTACTGCGTATGCTGCTTCCCCCGGCACGTTTGGCGTTGACCACCGCTCTCGCAGATTAGCCGCACCAGGACTGGCTTCTCCGCCTTCTTCTAACCCAACAGTTCACCTAGCTCCTCGAATCGCGTCGCCGGGTCCAGCAGCAAGCCGTCAAGTATCATCAGGTTGTACCTCCCTGAGTCACTGTCGAGTTTGACAGGGATTGCCGGGGTAGGAAATCCCGCGATACGTGGCGTGAAGCCACGAGTCCGTAGAAGCCCCAGGACCCTGGCCGCCTTGATGGCCTTGAGAGTATCCTTGTCCAGCCCACCGACCTCGGAGATGAACGTCTCCCAGAACAGGCTCGTCAAGTGATCGTAGTCCTCGTACCTGATCCAGCCATCCTTGAGGTGCAGCTTGCTCATCAGGTCTTGGACGAACTTGAGGTTTGTGCCGAACGGTTCAACCTGGGCTTCATCCCAGCCAGCGGCGCCTGCGAAATGGCACGAAGACTCGTGCACCATGATTTTGCAAGCGCTAAGATCTTTGTGCGCGAGGACCATGGGAAGGGCGAAGATTCTCGGCAGGAACGCGAGCGTGGCGCGGATGATTGGGTGGAACCGGTCGGGCAGGGATGCAAGCAGCTCCTGGAGCTCCCTCTCGCACGTCGTGGCCAGGCCGTCACGAGAGGCTTGTTCGATCTCCTGCGGCGTCTTCCACACGAGGGCGAAGAATCTGGGGACAGTCAGGTTAGAGTAGCCCTATGGCAGCGGTCGATGAGCAAACGAAAAAGTACCTAGCGAAATCCCGCACCAGGACCTCGCGACAGGCCATATTCTTGGATGAGTTTTCCGGGGGACCATGCGCGAGAATGAACTCGATATGGGTTATCCCAGGGAGACGAGGCATGACGTAGACGAGTAGAGGCTCCTGGCCAGCCGCCGTCGAGTCCTCGCCGAGCTGTTGCTTGAACGACACGTCCGGCGCGAGGTCGCCAAAGACGCGATGGGCGAGGCTGGTGGTCTCCAGGTTGAGCGGGATAGACTTGGGGCGGAATTGGACGACATGGTCGAGAGCCTGCCCGGCGTAGACGGTGTACGATCGATTGCCCTGGATGGGGACCGGAACGACCTGGTCGCCGCCGATAAGCTGCTTGGCCAAGACGTCGCACGCTTCGCGGCGAACCGGCGTCTGTGAGAAGAAGGCTGCGATCTCGCCTTCGAGGTTGTAGACATGCCTTACCGAAGTCATCGTTGTCAGGGTTGGGACGTTGGGCGATCAGGTTTTCCAAGCTGGGACTTTAGTCGAGAAGGCTGTTGACCGTGCCACGAGCGCATTCCGATGCCGCCGCGTGGAATGGTAATATAGGTATCCCATGATTGCAAGAACGACATCAAGGTGGGCGGGGCCGAAGTCATGTTGGTTCATGGCATAAGTCCCTGGCATGCACCTAGTGGGTGCCATCTGACGAATCAGACAAGACATTTTGGCAGCAATTACATCCCTGTCTCATTTGGAGGCTGATTTCATGGGAGATTCCATGAACGAACAAACAACTAAGCGGCGCGTCGGTGAGCAAATTATGGCAAGTTCCAGAACACAATGGGTTCAGGACTGGCGATCCCATTACATGTGTACACGGGCGAATCCATTTCGGGAGTCTTTTAACTCCGGCGGGCATCGACGCTAGGGCAGGCGCTGAGCGGTTGACTCCCATTGCCCTCTTTATTTTCTCCTCTCCCTACGTCTTGGGAGCTGGCACCACAACTACTTGGTGGAGAGTCGATGGATACGCGAAACCTTCTTTGGCATTCCCGGGCGGCAGAGCACAGATGGATAGAACATCCGCCAAGGGTGAAGATGTCACAATGACTTACACAGACATCGCTGCGTGGTGCCCTACTGGCATTCGCTAGATTTCGGCTTGTGGAAAGAGCAGCTGGGATGGGTGTCGTAAGGCCTTTGAGGAAGATCGCTTCAGCAGCATGATGAGGCCTGGGCAGCCAAAGGAAAGGCTGCAGAGAAGGTCATTTTCGGCGAGCGATTCAAGGTGCCGACACACTTAGCCGCAAATGGTTGCCTGCGTTCGTCATAACGGTTGAGCCGCAAGCCCTCACTTACTGGCGTTGCAGTCCAAGAGCGAGATACGGCAGCTCGGTCAAAAAATCCGACATTCATCTAGCATGTCGAAAATGCATTATTCAAGCATTTCTTTCCTCGGGAGGTTCCAAGGTACTTAGGTCAACCTAGACACCAGACGTTCAGCTCCCGTATACACGCTGGCTAGCCGGATTCACAAGTCCTGCACACAGCGCAGCGCTTTTCTTGCGCCCCTTGGCAACTGCGTCAAGCCGGAGGGGGCCAAATGTCGTTCCAGTGCGTTCACGTTGGCTAGAAGACCATGCTCTCTTCAGCAAAGCCACGGCGGCCTTTCTTTACTGGGATCCTCAGCAACGCTGTCGTTTCCCTCGCTGTCTCGCGCATTGACGCGGGTGTCGGCAATTTCAGCCACCAAGGGTCAAGCGATCCAGGCCCTTTCAACTTGGACGATACGCCGGAAGTGTCTGACCCCAACGGCTCCCTCAACGACCTGCCGACCGTGATGAGCAGCCCGCATAATTTGCGGCAGGGGAGTTGTTCCCTCCCTTGCGGCGCTGGCACTCGACGAGTCCGCGCGACAAGATGTACGCGCTGATGGAATTCCGGCCGGACCGGTCGCCGCAAACGCGAGCGCGGCCAGGAGCGCCGGCGCGTGCAACTACACACTTGCCGAACGCTGACTCATCCCTGGATTGCCGTTCTGGGACGCCCGGTCCGAGGAGGCTATTGTAGAAAGTATGCGCGTACAGAAACCTGTGAAGATTGGATAACATTGAGTGATGTGCAGACCATGCGTGCGGGGATACCTGGACGAAGGGGTGCGCATTTCGGCGAGCCGGTGCCGGGCCGTGGACTGAGTGCCCTCCACGTTGGAGAGCCATGCTCTTAAGGCCCATGAAGCCGCTGGTGGAGTCCAGCCTCACTATAATCATAGCAATCCATATTCGTAGTGAAGGGTCGTCCTGGACTGAACCATTGTAATATTGCCGCGGGGCGGGGGCTGTGGATTGTTAGTAGAACCGGATTTCCTCTTATACCAGGCAAGGGCTGGGCGAATTGCACCATGGTCTGGACTTCAAAGTTGCCGCAGACGTCGTTGTCCACGGGATTACGCATTAAGGGACTTGGAGGTGCGGAGGGAAGAGCATGCCGAGGTTGGTCTTTATTTGGAAGATGGACAGGGATATCGTAAGAAAATGTGATGGCAACCAAAAAAAGAAAGAACAGATATATGGAGGAAATGAGGAACAAGAGTCTGAACAGACAAGGAATCATGGGTTCGGAAGTGAGGCCGAAGGTGAACGTCAGGGATGCCACTTGAGTGCTGGCGCGTGATGCCGTTGCCCGTGGCGCAAGGGTGTGCTGGCTCCACGATAATCGTTCCTCAGTAGGCATGCAAAAGGAAAGAGTTCTCGGTCAAAAACGCCGTGCCATAGGCCGGAGATGGGGTTTTATCGTGCTCCAGAATCAACGCCTGTCGCCCACCTCCTCGAACAATTCGACGTCCTCTCCACAATGCCTGCTTCCCAACGGCCTCCTCGCGTTTCGACATCCTGTTCTCAACCGCCAACCTCCATTCCACGTGTACCTGATCACTTCACTTGGCTGCTGCTACCTAAGAAGCCTTTCTCGACACCACGCGTAGAGACAAGAATCCTGCCGCTTCAGAGTGGAACAGCAGTCGCTAAGGACTAGAGATACTCCCCAGTACATCTCGTGGTTCTCACGTAAACGCAAGCACCGGTGCCAACCCACCGTAGCCCGTCTTTCCTGTCCGCAAAGGAGACCTCAGAGTTCATCCTGCAGCCATTCAGGAACGATCCGAAGCCGCTCCCTGAGCCACGGAGGCAACATGTCGTCCCACACGTCCCGGTGCTCGTGCTGGAAGTAGCACAGACTGAAGAGGGTCCACCAGCCGATCTGAATAGTCGTCCAGAGCGGCGGCATGTAGGACCGGGCGCTTGCTGCGGCGAGGGCGGCTGTATCCTGGAGAGCTGCGAGGGCGCAGTTCTAGGCGACGGCAAATGCTTCCCGGAGCGCCATTTCGGGGTCTCGTTGCGTCGTCTCCAAGTTGAGCTTGTTTTGGCGGTTGGGAGGGGGGAACGGCGAGCTAGGGGTGTCTGGAAAGAAGGACTAGAATGAGTTATGGCAGGCGTTTAGGGGCCACGGAAGGCTAGACAGAATGGAGGCGTATGCATGTAATATGAGAGCTTTCGGAGATGGGGCAAGGCTTCGGCCACAATCAACGTGTGGCTCTTGGAGGTTGCTTAGGATTTTGTGAGAATTTAAACCTAAATCCGGGCACACCCAATCTGAATGGGTTGCGAGGCTCCCGTGCCCATGGACAGGTATGTAAAGAAACAGCAATAATATGCTGAGGATGGCTGGTTACCTAGGTGTAGATATGGAAGTTCGCGATGACAGATCACCGGAAGGAGATGTCCAACCGCAACTCTTGCTTCCAGCATTTATCCCGTCCCGATGCCCTCCCGCATGATGCAAAACGCATCGCTGCTCATTAATGCGCCTGTCTTACGCCCTCCGTCAAGTGCGCACGGTGCCTAGTGATCCATCAAGGAACCTTCAGGGCGTCCGTCGCATCCTCTAATTTCACTTGCAGCGTGCAGAAACCTGGCAAAGGCCTTCGCAAACTGGTCCGAACGGCCAAGGACTGTCTTTGCAAGACTGATGACACTTCTTCTCCGTACAGTCGTCCCTCTTGTTGTTAACGCCACCATAAAGCGGTTGAGTAGTCGACTATTCGCGCTCCCGGGACGGGATGCTCGGAGGAAGCCGTGGGAGCGGCGTTGGCACGGCGGCTGCGAGTGCCAAGAGGGCGAAAGAGGTCGGGAAGCGCATGTTGTGGGATCTGCGTTGGGGCTGTCTGGAGTCTAGGTCGTCGGTGGTCTGGTAGGTGGAAGCTGTCCAAAGAATCCTATGAGCGACGGGTCCTCTTAGCCTCGAGGAAATGGTTTGGTCGACCTTTTTACACCAGAGTGAGCTGACCTGGAGCCTCGCAACCTGCTGTATCGCAAGGGAATTGATGGCTGTGCCAGTACAGGAACTCCTCGGATTTACCATCACAACGGAGAAGACCCAAGAGTCCTATTATATCAATGGACTGGAAGGCGAGTGAATAGAGAGAAACAGTGGTTGCATCACTCAACAATGCTTTGCCATGGAAGCACCAATTCAAGTCCGGGATCTCACGCGAGGAGTAGCGGATTTGCCGGGCGGAAACGGAGAGCAGCCTGTGTGCTTGGAGCGCATGAGCACTCCACCGTCCGACTTGCATGCTTCCACATTGATATTCGGGTGATTCATTCTCTCCATCGCTTTCCTGCTGTCACGTCACAATCACTTCACCTTTGCTCGGAGACAGTAACCATGAGCTGTAAGCCTGCTCTGGCCGTCAATCACGAGGTCCGCATGACTGTACAACAGACGGTATCTTGCAGTGATTCACCTGTCGTTGGATCGTTATATACCTACCCCAGCGATAACCCGAGTCTTCTTTCTCGATAACATTCCCTGTCCAGCTCTCAAAACCTTTCATCCTCCTTCCCGCCCTGAGAAGTCACGCTAGGTTAGTCAGCCGGCTGCCTTCGTGGTTGTCACCTACATCGGATCGGTCCTGTCCTCGAAAGCAGAGAGCTAAATCATACCTACCTAGCCACCCAAGCAGCCGCTCCTCTGCAAGCACATCCTGCCGTCGACAGCAAGGAATAAAATACCAGACCCCTCCCTCGCGACGGCCACAGGCAAAAAAAAAAAAAAAAAAACCGACAACATGCGCTTCTCAACACCACTGGCTCTCCTGGCACTCGCCGCCACGGCCGCGGCCGCCCCTACATCCCACAAGCAATCCGACGCCGAAGCCCACGAGATGGACCGCCCCGCCGCGGCGCACGGCGGCCAGAAGAGGGACGCCGACTGTGGATGGCTGCGGGAGTCGTGTCTTAGCAGCTGCGAGGGCAAGCCTGATTTCTGGAAATTCGTCTGCAGGGACCTGTGTAACACTTTTACCCCTTGCTGATGGAATACTGGCGCATGGCTGGTGGTGGCGGCTCGGGGGATGGAGGGATATTGCGGTCTGCTGCCTGATGCGTAGGTATTACAATTCATCGCATTCGTTGGCTTGTCGCTTCAACGGAACAAACGCTGCGCTTTTAATTCATCTCTTTTCTGTTCTCGGGCTCATGACAGCAGTAGGGGACGAAGCAAGAATACAAAACGTCCTCTTCATTTTGCCCGAACGCAGTGCAGAAACGCGAGGGCAGGGGATAACAAAGGCAGAAACGTGAGCAGTAAAGAATTTATGCGAGCGTGGACAGCTTCCAGTCTGTTGTTGAAGCATGGGTATATTCACAGGAAAAAAGCTCCTGCACAAGAGAAGCTATCGCCGCGATCTGTTTTTCCAGCTTGACGGCCAACTCGGCCCAAAAAAGAGGGAGAAAAAAAAAAAAAAAAAAAAAAAAAAAAAAAACCNAAAAAAAAAAAAAAAAAAAAAAAAAAAGATACCCAGCCCCCGTTTATTACTTAGCGAGACACGGGGGTGAGATACACAGGGAGAGCAGGCTTGTCCCTGAGGACATAGCCCTTCTGGTCAAACCAGTCCTTGTCCTTGTCCACAAGCTCGAGGTCGAAGTTGTACAGGATGCGGGCGAGGATGAGGCGCATCTCAGAGTAGGCCAAGCTATTGGTAGGTAGGAGATCTGCAGTCAGCATTGCGTATGCCACATGCATGCGGTTGTGAAACACAAAGAAAAAGAGTGAGACAGGGGTACAGGGGTGCCGGCTTACTTGCGCCCGATGCAGTTGCGGGGTCCGACTTGAAACGGCTGGACGGCGTCGAGGCGGTCGCGAGTGTTTTCTTCACGGTTGAGCCACCGCTCCGGCTTGAAGGCGAGGGGCTCGTCAAAGTTGCGGGAGTTCTCGTAGCAGGCCTGGTGCCAGACGGCGACGGTGGTGTTCTCGGGCACCTGGAAGCCGGCGATGGTGGCGCCGCCGGCGGGCACGGTGCGGGGCATGCCGAGGGCCACGGGCGGGTAGCGGCGGAGGGCCTCGTCGAGGCAGGCGAGCATGTAGGTCAGGGACGAGACGGACGTGAGCGTGATCTCACGCTCGTCCTTGTAGCTGCTCCGGACCTCGTCCACCAGCCGGGCGAGCTTGTCCGGGTGCGTGAGGAGCAGGTACACGACGCCCGACAGCAGCGTCGCCGTCGTCTCGGAGCCGGCGATCAGCAGCGTGCTGGCGTTGCTGCGGGTGTGCTCAAAGTCGAGGTTCTTGACGCGGATAAGCCCCTCGATCAGGTCCGGCCTTTCCATGCTCAGGTTCATGCGCCGCTTCAGCTTCTGCGACGTCTTGTCCAGGTGCGCCTCGCGCGACCGCGACAGTCCCAGCTTGAAGGTGGCCGCCACCAACCACTGGAGCCCGATATGCCTAAGCGCCTGTGTTTTTCCCAAGACTCGGGCCATGGCTGTTTTGTTTTTCCCTTCGTGTTAGTCGGTTGCATGGGAGGCAAGTCACAGACTCGGTCGCTTACAGTTCATGCTCTTGACCCATTCGTCCTCCTCAAAGTTCTCCAGGCAGCCCAGGGGCTCGCCGAATGCAAGGTCGGCAATGATGTCAAAAGTGGTGAAGTTGAAGATCTGCGACATATCCAGAGCCTTGGGCTTCCTGGTCTTCTCGTCATCGTATCCGCCCTCGTAGCAGCGCTCGTGCAGTCGCCGGATCAGGAGGTCGACGTAGCTACCGATGATCGGCCTTTTGATCGGTGGGGCGTCGACGTCAGTCAGCATGTTCCACACTCTGGACCAAGTTAGATATAGGTTACATACTCTTGAAGACGCATTGAGCGATCGCTGAATCCGTGGGCCAGGTGGCGGCGGAGAGCCTGGTGGTTCTCACGGGTCTCGTTTATTATGTTCTTCGCTACGCCTCTGGTGTCGTAGAACACGGGCGCCTTGCTCATCTCCTCGGCGCCTTTTAGATCGCCGGTGCGGTGGCCGTAGATGTCCCTCCAGGCCTCGGCGTCGATGAAGGACAGGTAGTTGGGGGTGATGCGCACGACGGGGCCGTACTTTTCGTGCATGGCTGAGACATCGTAGGCGACCCTGCCGCGGACGAGCTTTATGGCGTGGGGCACAGCCGAGGCGCGGTGCAGCAAGGGGCCGGGGAAGTGTCGGAGGGGATGGAAGAAGAGGTTGTAGACGATTTTGCCTACCACGAAAAGCGGCACGAGAGCAACAGCAAGCTTGACAAGGCTGCCCGCATGCAGGTCGGAATAGATGGTCGGCGCCATCTCGCCGATATGCGCAGTTGCGTCAAGTAAGAGGAGAGCAAGCTGGTAAAAGAGGGTATGAGAAGACGTCAACTGTTGAGGGCAATAGAAAATAAAAGCCAGACGGAGCGTCTGATAAAATGGCCTGTCTCCTGGAAGCTCAGTTATTTCAGTAGGCACAATATGTGTCCCCAGCTTATGCTTTATGGGATGGGACCCTGAAACGCCTCGACCTGGCTGTCACAGAAGCCGAGACGAAAAGTAGGGACTGGAGGATGATGCTCTTTATAGCTATTTTAAGGCGCCAGTCACGGGCTGCCAGCGCCCTGCCTCCGGGGTTCGAATGGCCCGTCACCCCGCGGCTGCAACGTCACCGATCTCTTCCAGTTTTCCTGATTCCATTCTGCCGGCGAGTCGCCTTCATGCAGGTTGCTGTGGGGGTTACCCGGGCGGATTGGGAAAGCAGCCGGTGGAAGGCTGGGCTAGTGCGCTTCGAGTCCCGGTAGGGCGTCAGCGGGGTGGGCCAGGATGTCTGCCAATCGCAGCCACGCACACACGCCATGGGGGTGATCTCAATGCGTTACGTGCAAGGAGACCTGGTCAGGATTGAATTTATCTCTTGTTTCTTTCCGCGCCCTTAGTGCATAGCAGCAACAGTTACAACATTCATACAAAACCCGCAGATACAACATGCCTTAGCTATCCAACAGCCAAGGAAGCAGTGGCACACCTCCTTATGCATGTGGCGCTTGAGCGGCTCAGCCAATGGTTTGCGGCACGGCAGACACAAAAACCAACTACCCCGGATTTGGTTGCTCTAACAGGTGCCATCGGCTTGCCGACCGGGGTTGGCTGTCTTGCGCCTCGGTGCTTCAGAGGAGCCGAATCCCAAATGGCGTTAAGTGATCGGCTGATCGACTAGCGCGTGAAAATGGGGTGTGCGGGCCAGGCCGGCTTAGTGTCTGTCCGGTGGGTGGTAAGCAATAGAAAGGCATAAAAAAAAACCACAAGAAAAAAAAAAAAAAAAAAAAAGAATCCCTTGTGGAAAACTCGGCCGAGTCATCGGGTAAGTGGACCAACCTAACACAGCGCTGCACCTCGCTTCGTCATTACATGAGGACAGTGCTAAACAAAAAAAAAAGAATCATCGGATTGCATTAAAAGTCCGAATCCCGACATACAATGCCTAGTACTAGGGCAACGGCGTCTAAGTACGTATCAGCCCCCGTGCCATGTCTGGAGCTCGTGGCGAGCAAACGAATGCGAGGCAACAAAGAAAAGAACCGTAGCGCCGGATTCACAATCCAATCCGATGACGCCGGTTTCTCACCCGGGGGCGTAACCTAAATGGCACTGCCGGCTCGACGGTGCCCCGCCACGCTGGCACATGTCCGATGCAAGTATGTAGGCATTTACCTAGTAGGTGGCTCATGGTGGCTCATGGTGGCTCATGGTGGCTCAGGCCCACAGCTGTGTGACAGAGGGCGCGGAGCGACATGATGCTGGTGCCAACTGCCTCGCGTCACTTGCGGCGGTACTCGCTCGCGTGTCTTCGGAGGCTTAGGCCCGCAGTCGTTGTCGTGGCCCATAACGACCATCTCGGTATGCCTCGTCTCGCTGCCATTTGGTGGCGTGGGTCAACAAGGTTAGGCTCCGCGCCGACCAGAAAATCTTACTCTATTGCGCCAAGAATTTCATTGATGTGAATACCCAGCACGGATCCACAGATGGAACGTGGAGGTTGGAGCTGACAGCTTGAGACATTGTATGATCTTTACTGTATATAGGAGCAACGGCCCGGGCGGGGAAATCAGGGAACGGGCGCTAGCCAGACTATCCGGAAGCTACACAGAAAACATGGCGGCCCTACCAGGCCTGTGTAGAGAGATGTACGGCCATCGGTGCCAGGCAACCGGATATTCCTGTTGAGCATCCGGCGCTCTTGCCGGTCCCGAGGGGTCCAAACCTCCATGACGTTTAGCCGGACGGCGGTGTTGACCGATCGGTGTTATTAGCTATTTTCCGTTCCGTAATGCGAGGTTCGTTCGTCGACTGATGCGAGGGTAGGGTAATATCGAAAGACAAATACTTGTTGGTATCACTGATGCCGGGGTGCGGCGTAGTAATATCGGTGGAATTTATTAGCCGCATTGGCGGTCGGAGGGTTTCGCGGCAACAATGCGGCCGAGTCCGGGTTGTAATCAAGATTCGCAGTGTTTGATGACATTGCAGTGCTTGGTTACAGTAGGGAGCTCGTGGCAGGAAATGGGGTGAAAGTGGGAGGAGAAAGTCCGAGGAAAGAAGGAGGGGAAAGGAAAAGGAAGAGAGGAGAGGAAAGAATAGGAACGGGCAACAAAGAAACAATTACCGGGCAAAGAAAGGGGAAATAGAATCAACCTACTTGTCTCAACCTCCTCCATCCTACACGCCTACTATTCCGGGTAGGATCGGGCCCTTTTCTGCCTGAGAAGCTCACTGACGTGCGTCACGCTAGTTGAGAGACGTAGGGAGGTGAACCTCCCCTCGACCATCAGGAGCCAAAACCACAGCAAGAACCACGGCCACAACCCAGACGACAGTTGTTTGGCAGAACGGCGGCGGTCTTCCTTCCCCGCGGTGTCCAGTCGTGTGCCGCAGCGTCCAACCTTGGTGAACCACATACAGCCCCTCGATGCGGGGTGGTGATGTAATACCAAATTCTTGGAAGCGAAGGAGATCCAAGGGCAAGGCCGTAGCGCACCCGACTCTAGCCCGCCGGTGCCAGTTGAACATGCTGTTGATGGGATTCGATCAGATCATCCTGCTCCCAGGTGTGCGAGGGGACGGCGGGCTTGGGGATCCTGGTGTTGTCGTCGAATGGGCACAGCGCCAGGGACCTTATGTGGACCAGATGCATGCTGGCTTTCTGCGTGGTTATCGACAAAGATAGATTGGCCTGGATCTCGTCGGGTCAAGTTCCGTGTAGCACTAAGGTCGCGTGAACAAGTTGATGATTATATCGGGCGGTGCTGTGGAACCTGTAGATGATCGTCGAGTAGCAGCGCTCATGTTGGCCTACCTTCATGCTTCATTCTTTCCATTCTCCTGGCGGCATATAGGGCGGAATCCAAAGCCAACCAGTTCGTTGGGAACGACCATCTGAACCCGCGAATCCATTCGGCACCGGCAGGAGGCACAGTATCACTGCACGGCGCCGGATGCATCCAAACTGGCTGGGCACAGGTTAATTCCCTTTCATTGGACTTTCCCGATCTATATCGGGCTATTAAATCTAATCTGCTCTAGTTCTACGACTGCAGAGTCCATCTATCACACTACCGCAAAGAACATCGTTCTCCCAACCTATCCAGAGGACATTCTCCTGCGTCTCTAATACGCATCGTCCTCGTCCTCGGAACCAGACCCCTCTGGGTAGCAATCGTAGTGGTCGTTTCCATTCTCCTTGCCCTCATCGTCCTCCTCGTCATCCTCGTCGTCGTAGCCGTGGCCGTAACCACGGCCCGCCCGGGGCATGTCGACGGAAGACTCCTCATCCTCGGACGAGAGCTCGATGGGATTCGCCCGACGGTGCATGCCGAGCTTCTCGGCTAACGTCAAAGGCCTGCCAGCTCGGCCGTCGGCCTCGTCGTCGTCGTCCTCCTCGCTACTGCTACTGTCCGTGACCTCTACCTTGCCTGGCTTGTCATCCTCCGTGTCATCCTCCGACTCGTCCTCCGAGTCGGTCACTATTACGGCGGGGACTGCCCGCTTCCTCTTGGGTGGGTTGATGGGCGCTGCGTCCGCAGCCTCCTCATCCTCCGAGTCGGACAATGTGACAGCGGGGATTCCTCTCTTCCGCTTGCGTGAGTTGACCGGCGCAGCCCCATCACCCTCGCTCTCGGAGTCCGGTACTCGAGGGCGTCCGCGCTTCTTCCTCGGCGCATCCTCATCAGACTCGGAATCGGCCGCAGAAGTGTCCCTCTCGCTGTCGGAAGATACGACTACCAGCGGAGTCTTGACCTTCTTGGCCGGGCGTGCGTCGGCGTCGTCATCGTCATCCTCGTCGTCCGAGATGATTTGACGAGATTTCTGTCCCTTCGCCACTCCGGAATTCTCCTCATCCTCGTCATGGTCCTCGTCATCCGAGATGATTTGCCTGGCTTGCCGTTTCTTCGTTGGGCGCAGACCCTCCTGGCCGCTGCCTTGGCCGACGTCGCCGTCACCGCCCTGATCTATGGGCGAAAACCCGCCGAACCCGCCGAACCCGTTGTCCTCCCCATCAAACGCGGCATCTGCCACATCATCGTGATCTAGGATGTCGCTCGTTCCTTCAAAGTCGACGACGGGGCCGTCGTCGATAAAGTCGTCCATCTCGCTGTCGTCTTCCTCCTCGTCGTCGTCATCTCCGTTCATATCCGAGTCGTCTTCGCCTTCAAGAGACTCGGCGTCTCCCCATCCGGCTGGACTGGTTGGGAAATGGTCAGAGTCGACCAAGCCGAGCTCCACCATATTCTGGCGGCCGGTGCGGCCAGAGAATTCCACCATTGGCCAGACCTCAACACCGCGAAGCTTTTCTCCGATCAGCTCCCACATGTCGCCATTCATGGCCTCGAAGTCGAGAGCCAGGTCTTCTAGCAGCTTGATCTCCATGGAGCCCTTCTGCTGCTCGCGCCAGGCCCGATCAGGCCAGACAAGATATCTGGAGTAGCGGTGCGGGAGGCCAGCTTCGTCGAGCTCCGTGATACCCAGATCCTGGACTGCATGCGACAAGCTGTGGTCGAGTTTGTGGGCATCAAGGGTGTCGTATTTCTCGTATATCACCTCCAGATTCGTGAACGACGCCAAAAATGCCCAGGGGCCGGTGCAACTGGCGCCGGCCAGTCTCTTCGTTCCGGCAAGCTCGTCGGAACTGATCACAAGTCGTTTGATCTTGTCGGTGAATCCTGGGATGGAGAAGTTGATGTTGTAGAGCGACTGTTCACGGTCGGGATGCAGGAACTGGTGGAGGCAGCCAGGGTACAGGGTCGCGAAGGTGATGGCGACGATATCGGTCTCTTTGTCGAATGGCACTGCGTATCCGCCCAGTTCTCCTCCGAAAAGCAACTTGTCGGGAAATGATCTGAGGGCGACGGCTCGGCTTTCGCTGTTGACGCGCATCGTGGCTAGGACAGGCAGCATCTGCGCCTCGAGGCTGTTGGTGGGCGTCGGATACCATCCATAGCTGTCTGCCTCGGTGACCTGGAACTCTAGGATGCGGGGGCGCTCAAAGATCGATTCGAAGAAGAAGCGCCACACGAACTCGCGGATCTCGGGGGGCAGGCGCGTGAAATGCGGGAAGTCGACGCCGTCCCAGAAGCTGACGGCCCTAGTGCCGTCGAGGAGCGACTCCTCATCGGACTCCTTCGAGTCGTCGTCGTCAGACTCAGAGGCTTCAATGTCTAGCAGACCGCCCGCATCGTCGCCAGTCTCGGAGCTGGAGCCTGGTTCGCCGCTATCGGATTCGTGTAGGTCGCACCCCGAATGTGGGTGATCGATCGTGTCTGACGCGTCGTCCGAGTCGTACGAAGCCATTTCTGTGATGCGCGGGTAGCGCAAGTCGATGCGCAGTAGGCGGTGAGCTCGTCGAGCTTTTGAAAATGGGTAGACGTCAGAAGGGAGATGGGGACAAGTCAGGAGCAGAAGATTGGGGGAAGAATTGGAGTCTTAATTCGGAGGAGAAAGTCGTCTTCGTCGTTGTTTGTCGGGGGAGCGGGATCAAGCTCAATCAAATCTAAGAGCTCTTGGTGGCATGGCCCCATGTCAGCGCGACGCGAGCACTTTAATCGAGCACTTTAATCTAGGCCCAAACGGGTTAGAGCCCGCCGAACCATGCGAAATTTCAAGCTTCTCATTGGGTCCGTATTCGGGGGTGTGGAACAATAGAAGCTTGGTGGGGCATTTGCGCCCAGCACAATGGCAATAATGAATGCCGTGAAATAGAATTCAACGTTTCCATCTTGATGAGTCAATCCCGTTGATGCTGGTGACTCCGTCGAGGGTGTGTAATCTTATGGTTCATTGCGCCACAGTACGATAATTTTCTCAAGGCGTTGGGCTTGGATCGCCCATCACAAACCCAGGCCGCGAACGAGCCCTACCACTGGTGATGTCAAGGGACGCCGAAGTCGAAGATGGCACGTGCTGGAGCATAACCCCACCACCGGAAGCGCCCGCTTGGGACCCAAGCCTCGGCTCCGACGCCGACCGCAGCCGCGCCCTAGCCCAGGGCATAAAGTTGAAGTACCCGCCAGCCGCAAACACGCCGAGCCACAGCACGAGCTCGGTGCCATAGATTGCCATGCCCAAGAAGTCGAGCTTGGGCTGAAAAAAGACCGAGGCGAGCGAGAAGACGTCGCCGGCAGCGTCGATGCCGACAAACAGGAACGAGATGCCGCGCACGGACCGATGCCGGCATATGTCCCAGTAGTGCCGCAAGACGCCCCCGGCTAGCAGCACCGCCGACAGGACCGCCATCAGCGTGCTGGGCCAGGTGCGGTGGGCGTCGGCGTCGGCGTCGCGCTTTGCGGTGCGCAGGGCGAAGACGAGCGCAGTCTGGACGCCCGCCATCAGGGCTGCGATTGGAACTGTCACAGCTAGGCAGCGAGAGATGGGCCAGTGCTGGGCCGTGGCATTGGTCAGGTCGCGGGGGTGGATACGCCTATGAGATGGATGGAACTGGTGAGTTTTAAATACCTTCCAATCGTAGTAGCAACACTGCGCCCAGGTGAGCAAGGAAAGATCGTCAAGAGTTGGGGCTGTATCTGAAGTGCAATGTTGAAGTTTTCGGTGATATTGTAGACGCCGAGGGGGATTCCAGCCCATGCCCAAAGCATTATCATTGACGGTTGAAGGCCTATGGTGTTGTGGCGGCGGTAGTTTAACACGATCTGCGGGATAAGCTAAGACAGGTCGTTAGCGTGATTGTTACAGGGAAAAAAGAGAAAAGGATGGGGACATACTTGAATAGACCAACAGACCTGTGAGGTGCAAGCGATTCGGATAGAAGGCAGACGTAATATCAGGGGTTAGACGCTGGACTCACAGCCCCAAGTGTCCCTAGCAAATTTGCGGCAATGGCATTATCCATTTTCAGTAATTCCCGATAACCAAGACTTCTGCCTGTACCAGTTATTAGGAGATAATAGGCGATTAAATTGGTGGTGTCTGACTATTCCCCGAGTATTGAAATTGGGTATTTCTCGGGATGGACATTTGCTTTGCTCCATCTGCCAGCGCGGGTGAGCATTGCGCCGATTATGTCAGCCACGGTCCCGCTCCTTGCCCTCCTTGACTTTGTCGATCTCTCTTTGCGACGAGCTGTGAACTCCAGGAATTTTATTTTCCCTTCCATGACGGTTGATGAGCAAGCTGGTGCAAGTCGCGGATCGTGCAAGTGGTTTGGTTCATTATGCAGATAGCTGTGGTGTGTGTGGCAAGGGTTCCCCAAGCACGCGCTCGGGAGCAATTAGCCGACGTAACTTCGATACCCCCCAGTCGGCATGATACATAGCTGCCGCCTGGCACATAAAACCGGAGAGGGGATGTCGCTATTGCAAGGCAAGAAACATGGGTCGATAATATCGTCCGATCTACCCGGACCCTGGCCGGGCTGTGCTCGGATGTGAACGGCGTAACTACCGCGCATCTCTTAACGAACAGCACCGCAGCCCACGAACCCTTGTGAGCTGTCAATCCATCTCCCTCACCTTCTCTCGGCTGCAGCCATGGCGCACCTCTTCTCCTTGTTCCCAGATGCTGGGTCTGGATACAAGGATGGCCGCAAAGACGACGGTCAGAACAAATTCCCAAACACAGCCTACTTCAAGGGCGGCCTGAAGCCGAGCCGCCTGGAGGGCGACATCACGGAGCTCGAGACCAGCGGCTACATCCCGCCGGAGATAAACGGGACCTTCTTCCGGGTCCAGCCCGACCCCCAGTTCCCCCCCGTGTTCGAGGACGACGTGCACTTTAGCGGCGACGGCAACGTCAGCGCCTTTCGGTTCCACGACGGGCACGTCGACTGGAAGCAGCGCTATGTGCGTACCGATCGTTTCAAGGCCGAGCGGGACGCGCGCAAGTCCCTCTTTGGCAAGTATCGTAACACTTGGACCGACAACGAAATGGTCAAGGGCATAATTCGGTTAGTCTCGGCAGCACCGGGGGGCGAGGGCGAAGCTGTGGGCTGACGTGGATGCAGGACCGTCTCCAACACCAATGTCATCTTCTGGCGCGGGTCGCTGTTGGCGATGAAGGAAGATGGGCCTCCCTATGCAATGGTAGGAAGTGTATTTTTGACCCAGGTGATGACCTTGTTGCGTATGTTTTGCTTATCATCCTGGTTCAAAAGGATCCGACTACCCTAGAGACGCTGGGCAGATACGACTTTGAAGGCCAGCTGGAATCGCCCACGTTCACGGCACACCCCAAGTTCGACCCGAAGACGGGCGAGATGGTGGCCTTTGCGTATGCCGCCAGCGGCGACGGGCAGGATGCTAACTGCGATCTGGCCGTCTGGACGTTCGACCAGACGGGGGCCAAGACACAGGAGGCGTTTTACAAGGCGCCGTTCTGTGGAATGATCCACGATGCCGCCCTTACGGAGAATTACCTTATCCTGCCCCTCACGCCCCTCAAAGCTAGCCTCGCCCGTCTCAAGGCTGGCGGCAACCACTGGGCTTGTGAGTTGCGCAGAATCCACATAGCTTGTGTAGATGAATGTCACTAAATCATGCGGCGACGCAGGGGATCCGGAAGAGGACCAGTGGTACGGGATCGCCCCGAGGCGAGGGGGCGGGGACATTGTCTGGCTGCGGTCCGGCAACGCCTTCCACGGGCACGTCGCGGGTGCGTACGAGAACGGGGAAGGCCACATCGTGTGCGATCTGACCGTTGCGTACGGCGGCAACGTCTTCTTCTGGTGGCCGCCCGAGGGCGCGCCGAGCACCGGCAACGTGCGCCAGAAGATGGTGTCGGACACGGTCAGATGGGTATTTGACCCCAACAGCCCGTCCGGCACGCGCGTCGAGCCGTTCAAAAAGTACGGCACAAACGGCGAGTTCAGCCGGATCGACGACCGCTGGGTGACGCGGAAGTACAGACACTTCTGGCAGTTGCAAATCCAACCCTCGCGGCAGTATGACATTGCCAAATGCGGTCCGCCCGCAGGTATGTTATGTTATGCCATTCTTTCAGGTTCGTTTTGTGTGCTAACCCGACCATCTGCCTAGGCGGCCTGTTCAACGTCATCGGCCACTACGACTGGGAGACCGGGATCAAGGACGAGTTTTGGGCGAGCGAGACGACCACGTTTCAGGAGCCGGTTTTCGTGCCCAAGTCGGACGCCGAGGGCGATGGGTACCTGTTGACCTTGCTGAACCACCTCGACGTGCTGCGGAACGACATCCTCATTTTCGACGCACTCAACGTAGCCAAAGGCCCCGTGGGGGCGTGCCACCTCCCGGTGCAGATCCGGCTGGGCCTCCACGGGAACTTTGTCGAGCAGCGTGAGATGGACGAATGGGAGCGGCGACGCGGAGAGGGGGAGGTTGTAAAAGTGGCCACAAAACCGCTGCCCTGGCAGCAGAAGCTCCACGACAAGAATGCCAATGGCGGGAGATAAAGCCGGTGATACGATCCGAGGCAGTCGTCCCGAGGATCCATATAGCAGGGACAATCACGCAGCCACTATTACCAAATTATCTAGTCTGATAGGCCTGAATCGAGACGCGTGCAATCAAAAGACTCGCATCTGCCGTCCGTCTGCCGTCGGGTACCGTATGGATGCGATTCGGTGGGAAAATGCGTGCCAAGGCTGCAAAACGCGCATCCACATAGAAGCACATGTATCCGTTAAGGACCTACTGATAATATACCGGCGATCATCATCCGTCATATCCACAGTTCGTGCGGGGTGGTTGGTCTTTTTCGTGGGTTTCACCGGGCCCCTCTCCCAAAGTCGGGTTGATTTAGCCGACGGGATCATGTCTGCGTGATTTGAGGGCCTCCCTTTCTTTTGGACAAGGTGGGGGGAAGACGGACGGATGGCGGCGGTGGCGGCGTTATACATGTTCCCGGCGCCGGGGAACCGAGCGCGCCCAGCGAACATCCTGTCTTGTGTCGTTTCAATCGGATCGATCCGAGGTTCCTTTTATAAGAAGTGTGCAACCAAAAACACTCGGGGAATGCCAGACGTACGGAAGATTTGTTGCATGTTGGGATGCTGGTCCGACTTGGCCGACCGATCTGACAGCGACAAACAAGCTTCTTCTGACACCCCAAAGGCTGTGTGCGATTCGCACAGACGACCATCACTCAGGACAAACAGTGGGCCGCCATTCGGAAGAGACGACGAGCGGCGCCGACAACAGGAAACCATGACGACCAGCGACGAGACCGGCGACGAGGTCGCGCAGCTGAGACAAACGGTCGAGGCGCTTCAGCAGCAGGTGACGCGCCTAAATGGTACGAATCACTGCCATCGCGAGGCTTAAGCGCATGACCGGGTGGCTAACGATACGAGGGTCATGACAGACCAAGAAGAGATCCGGAAACTACAGTACAAGTGGGTGACGACACTCGCTTTGCTGTGGCCATGTCTGACAGAAGTGTGTCCGTTATAGATACGGATACTATCTCGACAAGTGCTTATATGAAGAGGTAGGGCGCCATTATCCTCGGTGTATCCGTCTTGCCACGTATCATTCGCAAATGGCCAATGTCGACCAGCGGATATCGCCACAGGGCATACTGACAGTCCACGCGCCCTCCGACTCTCTCAATACTAGGTCCTAGCGCTCTTCTCAGACTCGCCAGATACGTGCGCGCAATTCCTGGGCGCTCGATTCAACGGAATAGCGGGAGTGAAGCGGCTATACATCGGCCGCTTCGCGCGCAACTTCGCCGGCGGCCGCAACGGTCCGATCCACGGGTTTCTTCTAGAACACCCGCAAATTCAGGTATGAATGGAGTTCCCCAGGGTATCTAGATAAATAAAGGCAAAGAAAAAAAATTGACACAAAATTACAGGGCATCATAGATGTCGACTACAGCCAGCAGTCGGGACCGCCAAGGGCCAAAGCCCGCTTCCGCAGCCTGATGCAGGCGGGCGTGCACGCGTCACAGGCGGGCATCCACCCACGCGGCGCGACGCAGTGGTGGGAGGGCGGCGTGTACGAGAACGAGTACATACGCGATGGGCCCGGCGGGACGTGGAGGATCCTGCGCCTCAGGGTCAGTGTTCTTCTTAGTTGCCCATGACAGTGACCGCCCAGCTAATCCCACTCAAAATAAAAGTACAACCCGTTTTGGCACGGAGACTTCGAGCACGGCTGGGCCTACAAGGTGGCCGGGTTCGTGCCGTTCCTGACCAACAAGTACCCCGACGACCCGTCCGGCCCGGACGAGGTGTTCCCCGAGGAGCAGCGCATGATGTGGCCCGACACGCGGGTCGTGCCGTTCCACTACGACCACCCCGTCACGGGCCAGCCGGTCAAGGAGGACGACATGCGCGCGCCCGTGTACGGGACTGACGTAAAGCTGTCCAAGCCTGCGCTGAAGCTGGAGTAAAGGGCGATACGGAAGGGTGTCTTTTCCGCGCTATTGGTCTAGCTGGTCGCTTCGAGGATCTGCATTAAATAGACCGTTCTTTTATCTTGTGCCTTGCTTTTGGCAGCCTGGTGGCTGGCTGGGCGACAATTGGGCTTATCCCGTATTCGACTAAAGAGGCAGGCACGCGGGTTGCTCCTGCCATAATATTTCAGGGAATTTGTCCACATTTTATGAGGCTGCTGGCAAGTCGAGATCGACTACCCACGGCAACTGCCTGTCGTCATGTGGTCCTCCGATCGCCGCGTTAACGAAAAGGGTGTTTCATCCCTTGGTAATAGGATGGGTGTCGTCGGCACAAAATCTCCCCTCGCAACAACCTTTGCGCCTGCCAGGTCTCCTTACGCTCTTTCTTCTCCGCGGCCATTTCCGGCGTGTCAGATTTCCCAGGCTGGGTGCTGGCTAGGGTAGCCACAGCCACCGAATTGTCGTTATCGATGGCCGAGGAGTGAGTCCTTGCAGGCTCGTCGTCCCCGGCCGCTGCGTCCCCTCGCCATGCGACGAGCTTTGCGCCCCAGCCTACGTGGATGTGGCCGAAGCAGTGTAGCCGCGGCCGGGCGCGCTCGACCCCTCGAAGAGCTGCTTGCACCCCACGCTGCCGGACCCGGGCACCCGGTCGAGGATACCCCTTGGAGGACCGTGCGTCATGACGACGTCGACGTCAGGGGGGATGGTCAAGTCGTGGCCGTCGTCGAGCTCGAACTGGTAGGTGCCGTTGCCAAAGGCGGGCGTGTAGGGGGAGGCATAGACGGTGAAAGCTGCGCCGTTGGCCAGCGTGAACCTGTGTGTGCCTTCCTCAATGAAGTGGATTCCATGCTTTGTGGCGTCCTCACCGGTCATGAGTGCTCGCACCTCCGAGGACTCTTTTACGGCCAGGTCCAGATCGAGCGGCGGGAAGGCCTCCTGGACTAGTCGGCGCACTGCTCTTTCGTCCAGCGTCACGTCGTGGTTGCCTGCGATGACGAGCTTGAGCGGCGCGTCGATTTGTTGGAGAAGACGCAGGGTGGTGTGGTATTCGTCGACACTGGGAGCCTTCCGTCAGATCACCACAGTGCAGGACCACGTCGACGGGCTCCGCGGGCCGCGACTCCTCGGGGAACTCGAGCTCATGGGTGTCGGAGACGATGAGAAATCGGGTTTTGATACTCATCTTGGCGAGGTGGGGAGAATGGTCTGCTGTGGGTATCCTTGATCGTCTTCTCGGTGAGGTTTCGAATATTTGGACGAGGACACTTGCGTACAGCACTTGATTGGTCGATCGAATTGGTATGCGAGGGAGGCGAGGATATGTCGTGGTCAATCTTTGGGATCTATCTCGAAGCGTGATTGCCCTGACGGAGATGGTTTTAGACGTAACGCCAACAGTAGCGTCGAAAAGCTTATCGCGAGATCGAAACATTTCGGCTTGCCGCTTGCGCGTAATTAGCCTCGCGCCTTCTGCCCTTGTATTTTTAAACTCAAAGCTCGATGTGGCCATCGGCGTTGCCGGCTTTCCGTTCAGTTCAACGTCCAGGCACTGGAAAGGAACAGCGGTTCAGGTAAGACGCCATGCCGACGTTGAATGGTATGGATTATAGCCCCTATTGCTCACCCCCACGCTTTGCGACGTCCCAATAGCAGCTCCAAATCCCATCACAGTTCCAGGGGCAACTTGAAGAGTTTGATTGCGTTGCTCCTAGCGACCGCGTCCTTTTGCTCCGTCGGAAGATCGACCCCCTTCCACCACCGCTGCCCCTCCTCTATGGTGTCATAAGGATAATCTGCTGTTTTGTTAGGAACAGTTCGTGTTCGGCACGACAGCGCAGCCTTGTAGAGGTCGACTAACCAATAGCGAACATGCATCTGTCGAGACCAATCTCGTTGATGCAGAACTTGAGACCTGACGTGGAGTAGAAGCCCGAAGTCGTGATGGAGACATTATGCTTAAAGTAATACTCGTAGTCGTGCTTGGACGGCCTGGTGGCCTTCTTCACGGGCTGATTATACCAGTGACTTGCCCTCCATAGGTTGAAAGGAATGCCCTCGCCGAGATGCCCTGCGACCAGCTGGACGCCGGGAAATTCGTCCAGCATCCCGCTAGACAGCAGCGCGTACAGGTGGAAGCTGAGGTCCAGGTGAAACTGGACGGCCGCCCCCAGCAGGTGCCTGCGCGAGGCGTACTCGCTGCCGGTCTTTGGATCCAGGTCCGGCGCGGTCCTGTAGCGAGGGTGCATGTACACCGGCACGTCTAGCGCCTGCACCTCACGCCAGAAGACGTGGAACTCGGGCCCGTCGTAGTACACCTTGCCCTCGCCGCCGCCCTCGGCCGCGACCGTCTGGTAGTCGTTGAGAATGGCGCCCTTGCAGCCCAGCTCCGTCACGGCCCGGCGCAGCTCCGCGGCGGCCGACGCCGGGTCGTGCATGCTGATGGACGCCAGTGCCCCGAATCGGGCCGGGTTCTTGCGCACCTCGGCCGCGAGCCAGTCGTTGGTGCCGGAGGCGACGGCGGCCGCGGCGACGGGATTAGCCTCGCCTTGGGGTCCGGGCGACGTTAGAGATAGTAACATGTACTCGACGCCTTCGGCGTCCATTTGGCTCAGCCGTTCGCCGTGTATGTCCTGGAGCTTGGCCGTCAGCGGATGCTTGGCCATGTCGGCGCCGGGGGCGAAGAGCGCGGCATCCCGTGCTAGCCGGGCTAGGCCGCCCGGCTCGAGGACGGCCTCTTCCAGTGCGATTGTTCCCTTGGACATTTTCACTTCTGATGTTGTCGCCGAGAAGCGGCGTGTGGCTGGTTTCGTCGGACGAATGAGAGTATCACGAGTCTTCCAAGATTCGGGCCAGTCAGATAACGACTCAAAGGCAAACAAACGGGACTACCCGCAGTAGCATTGCGTGTGGTTGTTCGTGTTGTTGCTGTGTAGCCTGTATGTGACGCACATCGGAGACATATCGCCGAGTCTCGCCATTCCCTTTGACCCCGCTCGGGCCTGCCGCGATAGAATTGCCGAGCGGATGATTAGGCGCGACCGCCGTGGGGACGCCGATGGAAATCCGGGATCGCTAACCTGATGCCGCGTTTTTGTGGACTTCAGGCGTCGTAGATCCGAATTACGCGTACAACCGCGAGGTACATGGAAACGAAAATGCCCGATAGCGACCCGGACAAACTGCTAACCCTATCCAAACCCAACCACAACATTCAGGATGGTAAAATTGCCCCCATTCCTCCATGGCAAATGCGGTGACTTCGATCGCCATCCCCAGACTAGGTGCCTATTTGGGGTGCTTCCGGACAAGCAACTTTGCGAAGCGCAGAGTGTCAGAAACTAGAAGGGTCATTCATTGGCTTCAATGGAGAGGTTCTAGATTGGCCTGCTAATCTCGATAACATGTCGTCCTGTTAATCTCGTCATGGAGCAGTCAGCAACTCTGCTCGCCGTGGCCGCGGATGTATCTTTCGCAGTAACGCCTACCATATACGAGGGGCATTTCCGTCTGAGACGGGCCCGGTGACGGGCGGACGAGTGGGATTCTTACCCTCCTTGGCCGGGCAAGGGTAGAAGGTTTGAAACGTCCTCGCCGGCCAGGAGAGGGAGCACGTATGAGGTTGACGGACTCCCGGCCACGTGCTTGCTCTGATAAATGGGAGAAAAGCCGGGAACAGATGCGGCCGTCATGATCGGGGTCTGCTTCTGTGGCGGGCGTGCTGCGAAAAGATTGGCTCGCGTGAGAGGTGCAGGGGCAACATGGCCGCAGGGGTTCCAGCAGCCATGTAACCTACGTCCGCAGCCACATGGGTCTCGGCGTGGGCAGTGTTCTGGACTGTGGGCGACGACAGCCAGCGTGCGTTATAAGGAGGAGACCTTTTCGCTGTCGAGATTCGCTCGTGCGGGCGGGGACTCCTGTCTGCCGCAGGCAACTCAAGGCTCCGTTAATGTCCTGTCTGGCATTTGGTGGTAGTGATTGCCTTTTTTTGAAGAGCAGGCGGATCAGTGGGCGCCAAGCGGGACAAAATACCCGACCCGGAGACATTGGGAGAGAGTATGGGTGCGAGAACCTATCACAGACAGGACAGGCGAGCAAAGGAGGCTTGCAACGACTCAACATCACCAATATGAGTGACGAGCCGATATTAGCGTTAGTAGCAAGCCCTTCGTTGGATGTTATGAACGGAATGTTGCTAGCGCGCCCGCGATGCCCAGCGCGAACGGCAAGTCCTCGGCCACCGGCAGCTTGTTGATGGCCGCGGAAAGTGTCGCTCGTCCTTGGCAGCCGTGATGTGGCTTTGCTATAGGAACGGTACCAGCAAGAAAAGCAATAGAAAGCAAAAAAAACAAGCCATAGAGTGCTATCCCAGTTTCGAGTCTGGTCGGCATCTCCTGCAGGTGAACCCATCCCTATAGGTAACCACGCCAGAGCGCAAAAAGCCCCTTGCAACATACACAATGTCTTCACACAATCAGCCAGGGTGAGTCAGTAGAAATGAGAGATTAAATACTATACGGACTTGAAGCGGAGGGTGCCCGCTCGGGGGCCCTAGATCCCAGGCCACCCCTCCTCACCGGTCAATATTATCAAGCACCGCAGGATACAGGACAAAAACAAAAGCCCGAGAAAAGCCGACCCGCAAAGTTTGGCGTCTCGGCGGAAAGCTGGAGTGCGCTGCGTCGACGTAAAAGGGGATGGTTTGCGCGTTGAAAGCCCAAGTCTTTCCCATCCGTCCGCTGCATTATGTACTACAGTTTCCCAAGGATTTCGAATGCTCCAAACTCAAGCCCACCGCCAGAATGCACAAAGAACATACAAACCGCCTCCGAATAAGACGCGCTAGCTTTGAAAGAGGCCTCCCCACACCAAACCCATCACTCCAGCCGCGGCCGTTTGTTGGGCGTAGGGGCTGATGTCATCGGCGTGTAGAACACGTCACTGTTGCGCCCGTCCGGGGAAGCAGTCACGTTCCGCGCAGTCCTGGGCGCCGTCATCTTCACTGGACGTACGATGCTGGGCGGCTCGATTTTGATACGCGTAGGGCTGACCAGCGTGATGCTCCGGCCCTGCGGGGTGGACGGGAGCTGCGTCGCGCGCAGGACGGGGGTTCTAGGTGTGCCCCAGATTACTTCTGGCGTGCCCAGCTGGCGGGGCTCGATGGGCGTATCATTGGCACGATATGGGTGGTTGTGAGGGCGCGGCAGGCCGTCGTGGGTGATGAGGTAGCTACCCGGGTTGGCCTGCTGGGCGGCTATTAGCAGCTTGAGATGCAGGTGCGACTGCGCGACTGCCTCTGCGATCTTTCTTTGCCGCTCCGGCTTTGCAGCGTCTTCGATGGACAGGCCGGGATACATTTGTGGTGGGCCGGGTGCGGAGGTCTGTCGCGGTGTTTCTGGAAGCTTGCTGCCTTGGTGCGAAGGGTCTGAGGTGATCGACATATCTCGGAGCGGCTGCGCCTGGATTTGCTCCTCCTCGGTAGCGGGCTCTGAGTGGTCGTTTCCGGGCTGCTGGGGAGGAGCATCATTCTTGTTCGGGCCCTCTGTGTAGGTATGGCCCTGTGGTTTTTCCTCGCCAAGCATCTCTTGATCATCCTCGGGGGTTGACGGAGCCTGAACAGGCTGCGCATCGGAGTCCGATGTACCGACTTCCTCCTGGGAGACGACACCGGCGAGCAACTTCATAGCCCTCCCTAGGCGAACATCTTGATAGCGATTCGAGTCGGCTCTAAGGGTCAGGCATGTCAGCACTACCATTTTTACAAATCGAATTATGAGGCCGATACTCACCTACTCAAACGCTTCCGCTTTTGGCCGACCGTAGCCTCGGCTTCCGACTCCTCAGCAGGGTAGCCTTTCCTCCGCTCCCGTAGGGCTCCGTCGACCGCAGTCTTGATCGACTGCCACTGGCCAGTCTGGTGCTCCAGGAAGTTCTCCCAAAATGGATCGACCTTACCCTTAGGCGTGTTTGGGTCATGATGAAGAAACCCGAGCTTAGCTTTTTTAAGAGCCAAGTCCCACTGCTTCTCCTTACGGCCGCCTTTGAGTGTGAAGCGCGTAGTGCCGTGGCCGAGGGCAGTCCTGGCTGCGAAGAAGCCACGCTGGAAGAACTCCGGCGGAAACGGAATCTCGCCGCTGTTGGCGACGAGCTCGCGCCAGTTCTTGTAGCGTGAAGGGCTGACACGGACTAGGTAGGAAATGACGGTGTTGTAGTCACGAAACCTACCACGTAATTTCTCAGCTTCTGCCGTGTCCCCAAAACCACCAGGTAACCTACGTTCTATGGGAAGCTGGGAAATCAGAAGTGATTCCAAAGCTGCGGACGTTTTCCGAATTCGTCTGACACCCGGCTTTGAAGGCGCCCTTTTTGGTGGCTTCGTTCGACGAAGGCTCGGAGGAGTTGTGGGCGGCGCAGGTGCATTTGAGCGAGTTGTAAATGTCGCCAAAGGCAATCCAAGGGCGTTGCTCGACCATTTTTTGAGAGAGATGTCGCAAATATCGGTCGGGATCTCGAAGGGCGTTGACTAGGCCATACTCTTCCTCGACAAGGATGGGGTGAGGAGTGGCTGCCTGCGTCCGCTTTGCTTTGGTGCTGGCCGCGGGTGCTTTGCTACCATTCGCGGCTGGGGTTTGCGGCGTTTCGCCGGCCACCTGGGAAGCCATCCGGAACTGGTTCGAATTCGGCGCTGTTTAGGTGTGTGTTGATAGCAGTACCTCGATGATGTCGCGCGAGGGTGGAGAGCCCGAACCATCCCTGTCGGAGACTGCGCGCAGGCAACTCTAGATCTGCCCGTTTGGGTGGCACGCTCCGTAGAGATGGATGGAAGAGTGACTAAATGTACGTGGTGAAAGGGTGTAGGTAAACCGAAAGGTGTTTGCGGATACGGAGGAGTGGGGAAAAGAATGAATCGACGGTTTGGGGGTTGTGACTGTCAGGTCCTGATCAGATCCGGCTCACCTAATGGAGGTGACCTCACACCGCAGAATCTACCCTTAAACATGAGGTCGTCTGATATCGCTATCCCAGGGCTTGAAAATGCTCGACCAGCACCACGTAGGGCTACACAATTCATTGTACGGCCTCGATGATGCGCCGAATGGTTCGACGCAGCGAGAATGATTAAGAGGCTTCATCGACGTCGTCATGATGGACAGGGTTACAATGTTACCGGGACAACTCCATGCATCCATTGAGGCTGTGAATACTCGACGAAGTCAAGTACCTTGGACGGCTCCCCTGTCGCGTCTAACATTCACCCCTTCCGAATCTGGAAGCAACTTCAGCCTCCTTGATCCGGGAAAGTGGGGTCCAGTCTTGGCGGTAGGTCTTGCGCGGGGGCGGGGCGACCACTCCCCACCATCACCATCCCATGGAATAAGCAACGTGCAGGTGTGCGGGATGCTAGCCCAATTGGCGGCACCATTCATCCGAGGCTCCTGCGCGCCTTTGTCTGCGACACCGGATTTATCCATAGCTTGAAACGACCTCGCTGTCCGGCAGCCACCTGGGTGGACCAGCGTGTATTCGTCGGACTCAGGCACGAACGCAGTTTGGTGATCGCTTCAAGCGACGTGCCACAGGATTAACTGGAACAGACAGCCACTCCGCAGTACTCGGGATGAACAAGATGTTGTCCGATAGCATCACAAACCAGCTCTCGCTTGTCAAGGTCCAGCAGGCCATCGCCGGTCTGGGGGCGGCCAATGTTCTGCTCATCCTGCTGGGCCTCGCGGTCGCGGTTGTAGCCGTCGATTACGCATGGATGCTTTGGCTACGCTCCAAGATGCCACCCGGGCCGCTCCCTTGGCCGATCGTTGGAAACACGTATTCCTTGCCCGACGAGAAGCCCTGGGTATACTTTGAAGAGCTGGCCCAGAAGCACAAGACACCCGTGTTAACCTTCTGGATTGGACGGTGGGAAACTTCCCGATCCCTCGTGATGACCTTGATTGCTGACGGGCGTACAGCAACCCCACCGTCTGGATCTGCGACGCTTGGGCGGCACACGATATCTTGGAGAAGAAGGCGCAACTGTACTCGTCCCGGCCGCGGATGGTCGTATTCGGGGATTTGGGGACGGGCCAGGTAAGTCAACCACCCTGTTTTCTGATATGGTAATATGCTAACATGTTCAAGTCTAATCTTGTGTCGATGAGGACCAGGAACCAACAAGAGCGCGAGCATTGGAGAGTGCACCGGAAGATCATGCACCTCGGAGTTGGCATTCAGGCCGTGCGGCGGTATCGAGATGTTCAGAATCTCGAGAGCCAGGTCGTCGCGAACGATATGCTGCGCGATCCAGCCAACTTTGTCAAGCATCTCGAGCGGTACGCTACGAGCGTGGTATCGATCCTGGCCTTTGGGCGCCGCGTCGCCTCCTTCAACGACCCGATCATCACCGAAGTCATTGCCGTCATGCAGCTTGCGGCCGAGCTGAATGTGCCCGGAAAGAAAGCGCCAATGATCATGGAGACGTTCCCCATCCTGGCCAAGTTCCCCCGCTCGATGCCGTGGATGCGAGGCCTGGGGTCGCGTGGCCAGAAAGGAGGGCACTACTTCTACTACTCCCTGGCGCTGGAGGCGATGGAGCAGCAGGCTGAAAAGACGGACGAGCAACGCGCCAACATCCCGAAGCCATATGTAAAGACGCTATTCGACGAGAACGAAAAGTACAACCTTCCCGTTGACGAGCTCAGCGCGCTCACGGGCAATCTGTTCGGCGCTGGCTCTGACACGAGCTCCAGCACCTTGGTCACTTTTGTGCTCGCCTGCACCGCCTTCCCCGAGCCGATGCGGCGCGCCCAGGCCGAGCTGGACGCCGTCGTGGGTGCCCATCGCTCGCCTGGATGGGATGACCAGGCGTCGCTGCCGTACGTCAACGCTTTCGTCAAGGAAGTATTGCGCTGGCGCTCCGTGGCCATCATTGGCGGTCAGCCACACTCCCCCACGGCCGACGACTACTACGAGTATGGTGGAAAAAGATACTTGATCCCGGCAAACTCGTGGGTTCAGGGGAACGTCTGGGCCATCCACCGGAACCCCCGGGAGTTTCCCGAGCCGGACCGTTTCGAACCAGAGCGCTTCATCAAGGGCTCCGAGTGGGAGAGGCCGTTCCCCGGTGACAAGGGGTACCACACCTTCGGCTGGGGCCGGCGGGTGTGCAGTGGGCAGGCCCTGGCCGAGCAGGGGGTCTGGATCACCATCGCGAGGCTGCTGTGGGCGTTTGAAATCCGCAAGAAGCGCGACGCGGCTGGCAAGGAGATTCCTGTCGACATCTTTGCGTTCACGAATGGCTTGAATATGAGGCCGCAGCCGTTCGAGTGCGACATCACGCCGCGCTCGCAGGAGATCCGGGCGACGATCGAGAGGGAGGGCGAGGAGGCGCTTGTGGAGCTTGGGCCGTTCAAGGGAGAGAGCCGATACAGGATGTCGACCTTTTACCAGCAAAAGAAGGCTGAGAGTAAAGCGGAGGTATGATGGAGGATGGGTGTCAGGAGGCGCTGCGGTCTGTTGTGTTTGTAAACTGTTATTGATGTCTGACGCCCATGTATGCATTTACTTTAGTGTGGATCTTGGCGCGACATCGTTCTTTCATACTAATTACAGCCTCGATTCTGAACGACGGCCTCGCGAAAAGCGACGCTGAAGCATGGAATATGGAATCGTGAGCGTGGACGGCATGGAGGAAGAGGCCTGGGTGATGCTTTGCCTACACCAACTGGCGGAAAATGTAAAGCTACTTCTGGATATTCAACATCCTCTCGCTCACCTCCCACAATCTCCTCCCCGCCTCCTTGTCTTTAACATGCGGCGCCGCGAGCCCGTCAGCCAGCTGGCAGTCCGCCAGGTAGCCCAGCACCTCGCCGCCGACATCCAGCTCCGCAAGCGCCGGGTCGAAGGCGGCGACGAGCGTCGTGGACGCGCCCGCATCCAGGCTCTTCCAAAGGTGCTTGGGCGCGGTGTTGAGCATATCCGCCTTGCTTTGCTCGTCCAGAGACCGACTGAGCTCCGTCTCGATCGAGCCCGGGTGGACCGACAGCGCCAAGATCCCGCTGTCCTTGAAATACCGCCGCGTCAGCTCCGACGCGTGTAGGATGTTGGCGCACTTGCTCTGCCCATAGCCCACGAACCCAGGGTACCCGCCCTCCGGATCGGTAAGCCGCGTGAGGAACGCAGGCGCCGTGGTAGAGGGCCGCTCCGCCTCGGGGATCGACTCGTCGTGCGGCGGCTTCTCGAACGCGAGGTCGGAGAAGCGGATCGGCGAGAGTCGGTGGCCGTGGCTGCTGACGTTGACGACGCGGGCAGAGCCCTTTGGGGCCCCCTCGGCCGCCCGTTTCAGCGCAGAGAGGAGCAGGCCAGTCAGGAGGAAAGGGCCGAGGTGGTTGACGAACAGCTGTCTGTCGAGCCTCGTCCCGTCGCGCGTTGTCATGGGGTTTCGGTGCATGTCGTTGACGCCGGCGTTGTTGATCAGGACGTGCAGCTTGTCGTCAACGAGGGCGTCGATCTGAGCGGCCGCCTCCCAGACCGAGTCGAGCGAGGCCAGGTCCAGCAGGACCGAGGAGACGTCCACCGTGGGGTATTTTTGGGCGATGTCGGCATGGACCGCCTCGAGCTTGGCTCGCGTCCGGGACGCCAGGATCAGCTTTCCGGGCCCATGGGCGGCGATGGCCAGGGCTGTGGTTGCACCGATGCTTGCGGGCGACACGCCGGTGATGACAATGTTCTTGCCCCTGATGGCCGAGTCAAAGGCCTGCCCGACCTCTGTACCTGTGGTGTGCAGGTCCCATTCTCGATGTGAAGTCATTGTTGCTGGTGGAAGGCTTTGCTTTGGCTGCCCGTGGCCTCAGGGTCCGTTGCCAGCCGCGAGGCCAGCCGCGAGGCCAGCCTCTGAAGAAAAACACGCATTGATACGGGTGCACTGGGCTATCCGGCTGCATGTACGATACACAAAAGTCCCAATATCGCCAAATGAGTTAGCTCCGGCGGCGCTCCGGAAAAGCGGCGCAGGATGGCTGGTCGGAAAGATGCAGCCGACGCGTCTTGATGCGGGGTTTCAGTCGTCATCTGGACACCCCTGCAGTAGCCGTTCCCCTCCTCCGCCCGCTTCCCCAACTTTTTCGGTCGAGACAAGGCGACCCCCAGATCCATCTGATCCTGGCCGGCAGATACCGTCAGATGGGGATGCGGGGGTGCGGATCCCTGGTTCGGGCTTTTGTTGTACCCTTGCCAGGTGACGACGCAGAGATGTTGGCGAGGAAAGTGGTGCGCCGGCTCAAAGACTCACTGCAGCCCATCGTGTAACCATTACGTTACCGGCCTAGCCCCTACGCACCACCGCAGAGATGGACATCAAGCCAAAGACCGGCATCAAGGTCATCGTCGTCGGCGCAGGTTTCGGCGGCCTGACGGCGGCCATCGAGTGCCA
Source organism: Magnaporthiopsis rhizophila (assembly GCA_003049465.1). Taxonomy (NCBI): domain Eukaryota; kingdom Fungi; phylum Ascomycota; class Sordariomycetes; order Magnaporthales; family Magnaporthaceae; genus Magnaporthiopsis; species Magnaporthiopsis rhizophila. Next base: position 350,441 of record PYSS01000025.1, read on the forward strand.
CCGCAACGGCCACGACGTCGAGCTCTACGAGAGCTTCCCGGAGCTCAAGAGCCTGGGCGATATCATCTCGTTTGGCCAGAACGGGGGCCGTATCTTTCACCGCTGGGGCCTTACACGCAAGGGCGAGGTTGCAGACCGGATGCGGGCGCTCAGCATCGACCTACACAAGTACGGGTTCAACATCAGGAAGTTCGATACGGGCGAGGTCGTGTACCACCAGCCGACGCCACCTCGTGTGCCCGACGCGCCCGTGTTCAACGGCCATCGAGGGGAGCTGCACGAGGTCGTGTTTGAGCACGCAAAAGAACTCGGCATCCCCATCCACCTTGGCCAGCCCATCGAGGAGTACTTTGAGGACGAGGATAAGGCAGGGATTGTTCTCAAGAATGGCGAAAAGGTATGCTTCTTCTTCTGCCTCCGTCCGTATGGATCCCGTGATCTGCCGTTGTCACCGCTGACGCAGCCGAGGTCTACGGAGACGTCGTCATCGGCGCGGACGGCGTCCGCTCAAAAGCCCGCGAGCTCGTGCTCGGCTACGTCGACAAGCCAAAGAGCAGCGGCTACGCCGTCTGGCGCGCCTGGTTCAGCAACGACGACATGATCAAGGACCCGCGGACCAAGGAGTTTTGCGAAAACGGCGACACCTTCAACGGTTGGATAGGTCGAGACGTTCATTTCCTCTTCTCCACCATCAAGAACGGCTCCGACTGCTGCTGGGTGCTGACGCACAAGGACGACCACAACATCGACGAGAGCTGGTCGTTCCCGGGGAAGCTGGACGAGGTCAAGGACCTGCTGCGCGAGTGGGACCCGCTATGCACGGCCATCATCGAGAAGACGCCGGCCGAGCGCCTCACCGACTGGAAGCTGGTCTACCGCGACCCGCTGCCGCGCTGGGTGTCGAACCACGGCCGCATCTGCCTGCTGGGTGATTCGGCCCATCCTTTTCTCCCGACGTCTGCGCAGTAAGAACCGGCTCCCATCTGCAGCAAAACCCCGCCTCAAAATGGAACGTTGGTGCTAACAGGCAATTCCGATCAGGGGCGCGACACAGGCGTGCGAGGATGCCGTAAACTTGGGCATCTGCCTACGGAGGGCCGGCAAGGCCAACGTGACGGCCGCACTGTGGACGCACCAGGACATCCGCTACGAGCGCGTCAAGGCCGTGCAGAAGACGGGCGAGACGACGCGCGACCGGTGGCACAAGACGGACTGGGAGACGGTGAAGAAGGACCCCACGAGCGTCGCGTTTCCGCGAGAAGACTGGATCCACAAGCACGACGCCGAAGCCCACGCCGAGGAGGTCTTTGACGAGGTCTTCCGACGCCGCCTGGCAGCGGGCTTGGGGGAAACGGCCGCTGGGGATGGCGGGTCGCTGATCAAGGACCAGCAAGCTGCGGTGCCGGTTTCTGTGGTGACTTAGGCTGGTGTTGCAACATAGACTGGTGGCAACATAGACTGGGTTAGCGATTGAGATTGATATGGCGTCATAGGCTCATTCTCAGGTGGGGCCTCTCAAGGGTATGGCGACCGGCCCACAACCTGCCATCGCAATTTTCCCCAGCACTCAAACAGCATGCAGTGGATAGGAGATCTGTATTTTCTACCATCCTTTGTCACTCGTCTTCTGTCATTTCATCGTCTGCTCTATTTTCCCACGTCACTGGCTTAGACACTTCCCTCCCAACGCGACTATTCTCACAGCTCGTCAACCTTGATGATGACAGTCTTGGTCTCGCAAAAGTTGTCGATACTGTCGCGGATGCCCTCCCTCCCCTGCCCGCTGGCCTTGTAGCCGCCAAACGGCATGTCGGGCGACGCGGCGGTAGGGACGGTGCAGTTGACCGAGACGGTGCCGCTTTCCAGGGCCTTGCTGACGCGCAGGGCGCGTGAGAGGTCGCGCGTGTACACGGCGGCCCACAGCCCGTATTCACTGTCGTTGGCACGCTTGAGTACCTCGGCCTCTTCCTCGAACGTGTTGATCACGATCACGGGGCCGAAGATCTCGTTCTTGACGACAGCGGAGTCCTCGGGCTGTGAGATGAAGATGGTGGGTTCAATGAAAAGACCGCCGCTCTCGTCCAGCGAGCCGTTGCCGCCGAGCGCCAGCTCGCCCGATGCCTTCTTGCCCGACTCGATGTAGGAAAGCACCGTGTCGTATTGTAACCGATCCGCCTGCGGCCCGTGCGTGGTCTTAGGGTCCAGGGGGTCGCCGGCCACCGTCATGGCGGTGAGGGCCTGCTTGACGAGGCCAATGAACTCGTTGGCGACGGACTTCTCGACGTACGCGCGCGAGTTGGCGACGCACACCTGGCCGCTGTTAAACTGGACGGACGAGGCAACCTGAGCGGCGGCCCTCTGCAGATCGGCGTCTGCGAAAACGATGGCTGGGCTCTTGCCTCCAAGCTCGAGCGTCACGTGCTTCAGATTGCTCTCTGCGGCGGCTATCTGGATAAGCCTCCCCGTGCGGGAGGAGCCAGTGAAGCTAAGGGCCCTGATATCAGGATGTCTGGCGAGCCGCGCGCCTAACGGCTAGCCGTGACCCGAGATGATGTTGAGGACCCCGTCAGGAAACCCAGCTTGGACGGCGAGCTCGCCGAGCTTGGCGATGGCCAGCGGAGCCTTTTCGCTACTTTTTATGATGATGCAGTTGCCGGACACAAGCGCCGGCCCCGCCTTGGCCGCGAACATGGGTAGGGGCACATTCCCTTGGTAGCGAGTAGGTTAAAATCCATACAGGGTTCTGGCGGGAGAGGGAAGGTGATAGACATGGTAACAAACATGGGAGAATGCCGGCCACAACGCCGAAGGGCTGACGAAGAGTCATGGAGATATAGCCTGGACTGTTGATGGAGGAGTGTCCCTGCAATCAGTCGTGTCAGGGCGGGCGTTGTAAGCGGCGTTTAAATCTTAAACCGACCTGCATATGGGGCCAAGCGCCAGCAAAGAGTTCGAGCCTTGTGGCGGCATACTCCGCGTCTGTCTGCGTTAATATCGAAAACGAGACTGGAATACCAGGCAAAGTCACATACCAAAGTAGGTCGTCACGGGCCGGCCCATGGAGATGGCCTCTAGCCTCGCCAGCTCCGGGCCATTTTCGCGTATGAGCTGGGCGAGCTTCTTCAGGTAATTTCCACGCACTTCAGCGGCCGTCTCGGACCAGGCGGGAAATGCTCTTGCCGCCGCGGCCACTGCCCGATTGGTGTCATCCTCGGTGGCCTCAGGCACTGAGGGAAGTCATCAGTCAGCTCGCTGTCAGCGATTTTGGGTTTGCTGGGGTGTGGTGGGCCGCCAGGGGGGAGCAGGAGGGTAAAGGGTAATTAACGACGTGGTCAATTACCTTCAGCGATCTTGATCTTCACATTGGAGGGACTAAAAATGTCAAAAGTTTTCTTGTCCGAGGATGTTTCAAGGAGCTTCGGACGTCGATGTTAGCCATTGAACATTTCCCCGCCTGTCATCTAATGTCAAGCAATACTGTAAAGCCACACACCTCGCCCCCAATTAGCATGCGCGGGCGCACGATCGAGTCGCTGGCCATGGCTGATCCCGGAGTGTGGAGTTGTGGCTGAAATTGGTGGCACGTGCGTGAGTCTTTCTGCTAGCGCGAAGGGTTTACATGGCATGGTTTCTGCTCAGCCTCTGGCCTTTATAGCCATCAGAGTTTGGTCTAAAGCCCGAGGCCCGAGGCGAAATGCAGGCCTGTCGGGGATAGGAGATACCCCTCAGTGCACAGCATATCGGCGCTGCCAATATTCTGTTTCGCTGGCACTTTCTCGTACGATGCCGTATGCGTGATTCGCCCCTGCGAGCCAGCTCTGGACCCCTCCGAGACGCAACCATGCGTCTCCAGGGAACACGGGCTCGTCAGCGACATGCAGTCTCGATCGCGTTCTTTTCTTGGCCAGCAGCTGGAGGTCACCGAGATGCAGGTGGGTTCGTAGGCCGCCCCACTGCGCTAAAAAGGGGGAAAACCATGTGGGGCGACTCAGAACTGTCTTCGTGCGGCAATTGGGATGGCTTGCCTAGAAGCCACGACTTGAGGCGACCTGACGAAGCCAAGAAGAGGGTCGACCCCAAAATATCCCGCGTGACGTTCGAGAAACTTGCTGCGTCGGAAGTTAGGGACAAATTCCATGGTCCGCGCCGGCAGCAAGCCATAGCATAGCGTTCTGGAGCTGAGCGCAGCGTCGCAACGCGGCAGCAGCAACCTGCAGCACCGGCGTCAACTACGTCGCACGCCGCTGGAACGACCTAGTTTCAGGCGTCAGTCCACTACTGCAGCTGCCATCCGTTCTTCCAAAATCCGCGCTGCCACAGGTCGCCCGCGATACCCACTGTTCGGCTACGGGCCGGCGCGCGACAGACAGCGTCCTGGCCAAGATGTCGGCCGTACAGAAAGCGGCCAACAAGAGGGCACCTATGTCCTGCGACAGGTGCAAGAGCCGCAAAACAAAATGCGTGGATCCGGGTATGGTCGGCCCTCGCCCTCATTGCTCCCATGGTCCTGTCACTAACATTTTCCGTCACTCCATTGCTCAGTGCCTGGGCCCTGCCAATACTGCCTGTCTCTGGGCGTAAGCTGCCGTGTTGATCCCAGCCGACGGCGGCAGAGGCCCTATTACCATGTCTCGGTACAGTCTGCTGTGTTAGCCTGCTCAAGCCACCAGTCGCTAACGCACTGCCACAGGAAGAGGAATTCCGGCTTCAGCGGAGGGCGTTGGAGCACTTCCTCCCCAACACCGAGATCTCGCTGTCCAGCCTCAGGGATCTGATGAGCTCCCTAGAAAATCGCTCTCCGGCCCTCATCTTGGAATCAGCTGATGAGGCTAGCCGGACCAAGGCACTTCAGCAGGCAAGCACCGACTCGCCAGGGTCAACCGAGGCCGAGGAGACGATCGACGAGATAGACGACTTGCACGGCGAGCTGGGCTGGTTGACTGGTACGCACACTGCCTCGCCCTCGCCTCGACTGACCTTTGTGATTGCTCACGTCCCTGCCCTGCCGTAGTCGACTCCAAAGGCACCTATCGCCATGTTGGAATGCAGGGGGGCTTCGGCTTTAACTCGGCGGTCCGGTCCTTGAAACACCGGCGCCTGTCGGACACCACCAGCAGGAGCGGCAGCGACCTTGTCACCCCCCTGACGGCTGCGCCGCCATGCCCGCCCGACGCTCCTGACTCGTCTCCGTCCGCGGCCATGGGCGGACACGCGCCTCCGCGGCAGGTCTTTCTCCCGCGTCGGGACCTCTGCGAGCGGTGTGTCGGCCGCTTCTTCAGAGACGTTCACTCAATCTACTGGCTCTTCTCAGCCGAGGCCTTCTACGGCTCGCTGGACCGCATCTACGCCGGCGACTCCACGTGCGCGTCCGCCTCCATGCTCTGCTCGCTCTACTCCATCCTCTCGCTCACGTGCGAGAGCGAGGCACGGAGCGACGGCATCTCCGATACGATGGCGAACAAGTACCTGTCCTTGGCCAAGTCTCTCGCACCTATACTTATGGACGAGGCAGATATCGATGCCATCCGAGCATTGTGTCTGTTGGGGATTGCGCTGCAGAGCTTCATGTGCTCCAACACGGCTTACGTCTACGTGTATGTTGTAACCGCACTCCACGCGAGCCGGGCTAGCTAACCGTGACGCAGTGGCGCCGCCGCGAGGATCGCCTTTACCCTAGGCCTAAATGTGTCCAAGAGCCTCAACCTTCGAAGCAGCTTCCAGGGCCAGACCGACCTGCGTATTTACTGCTCGCTTTACCTGCTGGATCTGGATGTGGCCTTGTGCTACGGGAATCCGCCTTCTCTCTCGGACGAGGACGGTGCGGAGACGTTGGAGCTGGTCTCTGAGCAGGTAAGTGGTCGGGATGCCTACCACAGCGTCAACATGGCTGACCGACACAAAACAGATCCTGAGTCCAGGCACCAACATGCCGCTGGACTTTCTTTCCCTTTCGTGCAAGCTGGCGCAGCTAAAGAGACACATCAGCAAGCTGCTCTACATGAGATCAGGGGGGGGAGTAGGCGGGGCCTTCAAAGGTGACGGCCAGGGGAACCAGGCCGCGGGCAGCAAACCCAGTGGCCGCCCAGCGGTGCCCATCTCGTCCGTCTCGGCGGCACTCGCGTCGCTTTCGGCCTGGTACGATTCGATTCCGCCGCATCTCCGAGATGTCGCCCAGGCGGCGCCCTATCATAAACGTAGCGTTGCTGTTTTGCATCTAAGGTTTTGGAGCTGCAAAAGTGCGCCCTTATTCCCCGCTTCTACTTGCAGGCATCATCCCAAGCTAACCAGGCAACGAGCAGTCCTGGCGACAAGGCCTTTTCTTCTCTATATCGTGTTGCAGGAACAACCCCGGAAGAAGCAGGCCGACGGTAACCCGACCGCAGCCGGGGGGTCTTCCGGTAACGCCGGCAGCAGCAACACCGCGACGACCGAGTCGAAACGGAAGTTCTTTGAAGAGTTTGCCTCTATCTGTCTGGAGGCCGCGTCCAAGAGCCTCGCCCTACTAAGCCACATGCGGGACGCCGGCATCCTGAGCTCTCTGGTTACGTTTGATACAGGCTGTTTACTCGAATCGCTTCAAGTCTTTTTGCTAGCCCTGGCCAAGAGCAGAGGGTCCAAGCTCTCGTTAAAAACAGAACCGACCGACGAGGACGACGTCAGGCAACGGCAGCACCAACAGACTAGAGCTGCAGATTCGGTGCGCGAGCTCCTGCACATATTGCAGGGCATGGAGCAGATTTTCTGGACCCGACACGCCCTCATTGAGGTAATGGCCCAGCTCGATGAGCACGGGCTGCTCAATGGCGAGAACCGCTTCTCACCAGGTGGCCAGACTCCGGGACTTTTCTGTTTGGACATCCCGACGCACCACGACGTCGTGAGCGAGATGATGGAGTCGTACTTGCACGACGTGCAGGACAGCTTCTTTGGCATCGATCCCCAGCAGCCGCTCGATGGGCAGATGATGGAGACGCCGTTTTGAGCAGCCCGTCCAGTCGACGTGGCCCCCTGTGTGCTCCCTTGCCCGCTTCGAGCCTTTGCATATCCTCGCTGCCCGGCGGCAGCCTGCCGTTTCTGACGACGGCCGAAATGATGACATCGAGGGGACCGGTTCACCAACGGGGGATCTCGCGATAAAAAGCCCGATGGGGCTCTGAAATTGGTGGGCGATAGCCCCTTTAATTTCCTGTTTTCCTGTTTCTTTCCAGTTTCTTATCTCTTCCAGTTTTTTATATCCTTTCCACTACTTATATCCCTTCCAATTCCTTACATCCTTCCAGTTTCCAGCCGCATACCACTTCATGCGCGACCGTGGGAACTCCGAGAGCTAGGTCCTTATGGTGAAAGAATACTGGTCGGAAAAAAAGCGCCCGTTCCAAAACCACGCGACCTGAAGGACTACGTCCGAGATTCCTACCTCCGTTAGGCAAACTGCCCTCCCCCATTCGCCTGGAACGAGATGGTCGACGCTGGTCAAGCGAGGCCCTGAACGATTACGTTCCGTCCGACGGCGCATTTTAGGCTTGGCTGGGCAAACGAAAAAGGTGTTGGACAGCGTGATACTCTTCGAGGCGGCCCGGCCCAGGCCCGGGGCGCGACCCGGAACTCCTCCAACAAAACCCTCGCATCTTCCTGCATCTTCCTGCAACTACCGCCCGCCGTCACCTTCCTTCCGTTTCCATCGTCGACCCGCACGAGCACCGCTATCCCCAACGTTCAATCTCGACGCGCTCAAAAAATGTCATAACAGCAGGTACCTAACTTACCAAAGGTACCAGAAGCAACGGCAGCAGGCCACTCCAACCCTACCACCCGACATGGGATCCTAGCAGGATAATTAGGAAGGATGCTCAGACGCATGGTTAAAAAACCCACCGAAAAACCCACCGAATCCCAGGACCGGGGAGATTTCTCCTCCACCCGTAGTCGAGCGCCTCCTGGTTCGACAGCGATTTCAATGCAGCTGTCAGGCATATACACAATCCAACCGTCAATAGCCGGTCGATCCGGCGCGTTACCAACCAAATATACGGGACCGTAGGGATTTTAAAGGCTGGGTTTTTATAATAAAGATATTAAAAAAGGTCTTGCCTCTGCCGGGACCGCCAGGGACGATGCCGATACCACAGGGGAGGTTGGCGAGCAGGTTGATGGGGCTGCTTTCTGGATCGGGTTGAGACGCTTGGCCAAGTTACTGAGCTTCTGCGACAGGGCGTCGGGGTGGTCGACGACGTGCTTCATGTACGGCAGTTTGTCGTCGTCGGAAAGGTTAATAAACGATGGGTTTTTGAAGGCGCGGATCCAGGTGAAGACGTCGCGGGCGCGGTCGCTGTCGTCGCCCCAACCCTGGATCAGGGCGTCCAGGGCGCCAAGCTCGGCCTCCCATCTCTTTTAAAACAGGCACTTCTTTTCCGACCGGTACTATGTTATTACAGCCGTGGCCCAGGTGTCCCTTATCCTATACCGACGAAAGCGGCGATTAAAAAAAGCGCCGCATCAAAATCCCTTACCTGCTGGACATCAACAACCCTGCTGACGACGCGACGAACAAGTGCGTCAAGATATCCGAAGAACTTGGCGACGACAAGAAGATTGTTCGCATGTTTGGTGAGCCACTAAATCCATTTTTCACCATTTACCTATCTCTCCACGGTCTCTTTTATACCTCGGATTCAAGCTAACATCTATGGTCAACTATACGATAGGGCCGCGAGTATAACCAAGGTTTCAACTCGCGCAAAAAGACGCACGGAGTAGCCACCGAGACCCAGGCGGCCGGCAAAGCAGACCGAAGGAAAAAAGGAGATGGGAGAGAAGATGGGAGATGAAATGGGAAAAGAGATGGGAAAGGAAATGGGAGAGAAGATGGGAGATGAAATGGGAAAGGAGATGGGAAAGGGGATGGGAAAGGAGGAGGATCTCGTCCTGCTCCTGGAGCTCTCTGCGCTGGTTGCGCCCGACGATAGCCTCGTTGACAAACGTGCCACTGCTCGAAAGGTCTTCCAGCACCACGACGGTGTCATTTCCCTTGTGCTCTGCGAATATCAGGCAGTGCCGGTTGGAGGCGATCGAGCCGTCCACGACGATATCACATTCTGGATGCCTGCTAATAAGGTATCCGCCGGAGGGCAGACCCTTCTTCGCCTTATCGCATGGTTTGTCCTCAGCCTTGTCCCCATCCTCGCCGTCCCTAGGAAAAATGCACGAGCCGCGTTTGCGCAAAACGATACAGCGGCCGCCGTACCTTGTGTCCAAAGGGAATATGTAGCCCCAAACACCCTCCTTCACCTCGTCCGGGTATCGTTCAGTGGCGATAAAAAGCCCTGCTGGACCAGCGAGTTCTGCGTAAAAAAAAAAAAAAAAAAGAAAAGCGTCTTTTCGGACGAGAGGTGTACGACTTGGCTCGGGCGACCCTCGGGCGGCGTGACCGTGCCCTCTTTATAGGATTGGATCCTGTTATCGGTGGTGGAATGAGTGATGGGCGATGGTAGATGCTGTTTGTAGGACACGGGCGTCTTATGGCCCTCTGGGCCGTCTCCGTGCTTGTGCGAGGTGCGCTCTGAACGGCGCGGCTTCTTCCTCGCTCACCAAAACTGGTGGCCTTTGGGAACACGAAAAAGGTCGCGACACATAAAGCGGACCGGCGGCCGATGGCGGTTGAATTTAATAGCGGCACTCCCGCGCCTCGCCGCAGGTCGCTATGATTGGGAGAGGCTCGATGAGGATGCCGAATCCATCCATGCCTGTCCCAGACCCTGCGTTTGTCGGCTGGGTCCAAGTTCCCCAGGTCCCCGTCCCACAGCTTCTCGGTGGTGTCCTGGATGTGTGCCGCAACGGCCTCCTTTCAAATTTTAACGCAGCTCGGGGAGGAGGAGGGGGAAACGTTTAAATATGGCTAGATCTGGGTCTGCCATGGCTTTTGGGTAGATTGGCGTGACGGTCAAAGCGACTTTTGGATGGAGAGTTCGATGTTTGACCTGTTTCCGCCCGGTTGCAAGGCGCTGTCGAGCAGAGCGATGGGAGGATGAGGAGGGTAAGGAACGGAATGGATTGAATCCGCATGCAAGCGTTGAACAGTTGGGATGAAATATGCCAGCAAGAAAGTGGGGCCGTGGCTTGGTGTGCCCAGGCCAAAGCACCTTCGATTGGCGTGACTACCTAGGGACGGCTCGGAGGCACCTTCCATTAAAACCGAATTGTCGTACTTGGATGAATCAGTTTTCTGGCTGTTGCGCCCGGCGGCGGGCGGAGCCTCCCGGCAATGTGGAGAACCGATGGAATCGCCCTGGCGCCGTTCCGAGCCATCTTCTTAAACTACAAGCACTTGGCCAAGTCGACTTCCCCCGACGAGTTTTGCATAACAGCGGCCTTGGGATCAACCGATATAGTTGAATCAGCTTTATTAACCGATGTGTCGGGCTAAGAGCTTCTTGGATTGACGGGTTTAGTGGGTTGAGCCACCTTTCTCTGTTATAAGTAGTCAAACCAATTTCACCTTGCTGTCCATGTATTCATTTCCGAAAGGGCATGGTGTTTGGGGAAAAGTGCTATAATTTAATGATAATTACACCAAAGGCCCGCGTTCATCCTTTAAGTATCAAAGGGATAATTTTTTCCGGCGCAGTACCATCGCCACCTGTTGATCCAGCCCGATGTAAATCACAGCTCTTCATCCCCCCGTCCTCCAAGCC
>PYSS01000250.1:0-17186 GCA_003049465.1 Magnaporthiopsis rhizophila
AAAAAAAAAAAAAAAAAATTGCATCGGAAGCCTGTGCGAAAAGACCATGCCGTGATTTTGGAGCTGGACGTGTAGGTGCTGGCCCTGGCTCCTGGACGACCTAAGAGGCAGGCTTGACTGTCTCTGCGAGGCGACACTCAGCTTCAAAAGGTAAGCCTGCTGTGAGGCAGAGCTCGCAGAAGCAGGATCCCTGCAGAGGTGGGCCAGCTGCCAAAAGTCACAATGAGAAGCGGCGCATCCTACAAGGATCAGAGACACCCACCCCTCCAAGGCGGCACCCAACAGAAGCATTTTAAAAAGAGGACCCCTGCAGAGATGGCACCCAGCACGTTGGCAGAGGAGGCAACACGCAGAAATTTGCAAAGATGGACCAAGCTGCAGGGACGCCGAGCACAAACAGCAGCTAGCTGCAGATTTTAACAGCACCCCTGTGATAAAAAGCAGCACGCAGAAGATGGAGGTAGAGCGGAAGCGTGAAAAGCACAGCCCTGCCAATATGGCTCGAATTGCAAAGGCAGCACGGCCCTCGAGGGCACAACCTTGCCATCGCAGCATCCAGCAGCACCCCCAAAGGCAGTGCCATCAAAAGGGAGGCGTGCACACACACAAGGTGGGGTCCGGCTGCAAAAGCACAACCTCCGGGAGGCACACCCAGCAGAGTCAAATGGGAGGCGTGCAAACGAAGCAGCACCCCTCCGAAAGAGCACCCCTCACAGACATGCAAACACAGAATCTAGAAAAGGCACGCCCCGCCAATGCAGCATATGTTAGCTTTGAGCCCATCATAAAATGCGCTGTCTTTTTAAGGAACGGCGAGCTTGGAGGCCAGGCCAGGCAGCCTGCAGGATTAATTTAATAGCAGCGCCAGCACGTAGAATCTCCTGCCCTGCAGCTCTGCGCAGGACGACTTTGCATTGCGATCTTCAAGGTCACCAATAAGCATCATGTATGGCGTGGTGTTCCAGCTGCGATCCAGGCTGCCCTGGGTGCAACACTCGCTCTACCAAGGCTGCTGTCGCCCTCTGCAGTCGACTGTGATATCCCAGATGCAAATGTGCCACCAGAGCCGCGGCCTAGTTAGAAATGCCAAGATGCGAGGGGTGGGATTTGGGTCTCAATGGGCGAAGCTCGATGCTCCTATGGAGCTCCATCACACGCCCCAGACGCAGACCAAGGCAAAAAGCAAACCAGGACCCTGCTAACGCAAAACGCACGCCCCTCCCCTTCATTAATAGGCTCCAAAAGGTCCGCTGCTGGCCTCCAATTCGAACCTGGTTAAAATTTAAACATAGGAGGAAAAAATGCAACATAGGTCGACGACATATGGTATTAAATTCAACATGGCGATTTAATTAGGCCTAAAAATTTCGACCAAACCCGCCAGGCTGCTGCTCGGTCGTTTGTACCTGGCTAAATTCTTTTTTTCCAGCACCACACAGGTGGATTCCAGCGAATGCCAGGCCTGAATTTCCACCATAGCATATTTTGGTGCCTTTTTTTGGACCTCCATAGGCAGGTTGCCAAATCATTCGTGGTTTACATCGCCGTTATGGTTCGGCTAGCAAATCCTATTTTAGGGTGTCTGGTACCGACGGTAACAGCATTGCTACCACCAAAATTAAGCCCGCATTCCCAGGGCGAGGTTACGATATGTCCCGAAAAACCCGACCATTGGTGGTGATCCTGTCTGCCAGTCCCGACAGATCGATAGGGGCCAAGGGCGACGGGTCATCGGCGAGGAAGCGCACCACTCTCCTGGCGACCCAGGCCGGATTCTCGTCGGCTGTGGAAGGTTCCGGGATTAGGAGGCTCCTCGGTTAGCTCATATGATTCTCCAAAATTGCTGTCTTGGGAGGACACAAGGGAAGAGGGCGAGCCACGGGGACTGCGGGGAGTCACAGAGGGGAGCAGGGGGAGCACATGACAAAGGACGAGGTTGCGGGCTGCGCCCTTCGTACCGATCCAATGGCCCGCATGCGGCACGACGTCCGTCTGCAGGCTTGAAAAGATGGGCGAGAAGGGGTCCTTGGCGGCGGAGCCCAGGCAGGACTCGCCGCCGAGGATCAGGGTCGGGACGGCCGAGGGCGCGCGGCCGAGGGTCGAGTTGAAGAAGCCCGCGTCGGCGCCGACGACGCCGTTATCGAAGGGGCCGAACATGGCCCTCAGGAACCCGGGCTTGGCGATGGAGGCGGCGTAGGCGTCGAGCACGTCGGCCGGCACGCTCGACGTGCCGCTGTAGCTGCAGTGGTAAAAGTACCACGGCAGCAGCTCCCTCTCCCGGCCCTGGGTGAAGAAGACCGCCGCGCCGGGCACGCCGAAGAAGGCGAGCTGCCAGTTGCCGTAGAGGTCGACGTAAGGGCCGGGCGCGGCGGCCTTCTCGTAGCCGAACCCGGTACTCGGACAGCACGAGGCGCCTGACGCGGCCCGGGTGCGACGCCGCGAGCGCGGCCGCGAACCCGGAGTCCTTGTCGTGCGAGACGACGTAGGCGGACGAGACGTTGAGGAAGTCCGGCACCTGGCGCGGGTCCTCGGCCGCCGTGGCCGCCGTGTAGTCGCCGTCGGGCGGGATGGACGAGTCGCCGGCGCCGCGGCTGTCGGGCGCGATGACGGTGTAGTTCTGCCGCGCCAGGAGCGGGCCCACGGTGCGCCACGTCAGGCTGTGCTGCGGGTTCCCGTGCGCGAGCGGCACGGGCGGCCCGCTCCCCGCGTACCGCGGGTGGATGCTGACGTTGCGCGGCGCGATCCGGAGGTGGCCCCGGTCGTCGAAGGGGATCGGGCCGTTGGACGCGGCGGCCGGGGCGGCGGCGCGCGGGAGGGCTATGGCCGCGGCCCGTCCCGACGCCTGAACGGCCGGCGGGAGCGAGGTCGCTGCGTGCGTCCTGACGGATACGGGCGAGTCTAGTGTGCTTATTATGGTTGCCGTGTCTGGATACCTTGTGCAGGGACACGCAGGTAGGTAGATTAAGCTTGGAAATGAGCCCCGGGCAGGGAGACTCCCTTACTGATGGCTTCTGTATGTCCGGGCCGTTTATACTTGTCTTTTGGAGGGGCTGCCAGATCCCCAAGAGGACCCCGCCCCTGTCCAGGGCTTGTCATTAACGACGTTCCACCCAATAAATGCTGGATGGATCGTCGGCCCTCCACGGACGGAATCATGGCTGCATGGCGTGCTCTAGCATGTAGGTGCGGAGGCAGGGATTGGCCAAGCCCGGTGCCGAGACAACGCAGCCATCGGCGTCTGGCCTCGCCAAGGACGAAAGGGCGTCGTTCGCCCACTCGGGTTTGACAATTCCGAGTCGGCTGACTGACCGCCACAAGCCATGGCTGTGACAAAGCAGATACGGGGAAAGTCTCTTCTGCGATTGTATACCTATTTTCGAGATGAGAAGGGAAGGAAGGGCTGCAAGAGTCCTGGTTCGCGGAGCGCGTCGGACACCTCCACCTGCGGGTTGGTCCCTCGGAAGATCCGGAATTTGAAAGAGGCTGCAACCCCAGGTGCTGTGATAACGCTGGGATATCGGACTTAATAAACGCGTGCACACCAGAGGTGTGAGGCAAAAAAAAGGAGGGGATCCAAGAGAAGAATGAAGCAGAATGAAATTGACATTGACCTGAACGCCATGCTTTCCAGATAAAACAAAACACATATGTACATGAGAAGCCAAAGAGACCGAGCTCTGGCTCACGTCTTCCACCCCCAGTCCCTGACAAACTTCCGTTGCCTAAACCCAACCCGCGCCTGGAGCCCAAGGCCGACGTTCTCGCCGCCACCCCAGCCGCCCGTCCGGACGGCCGAGGTGGCAAACACCTGCCCGTGGCCCTTGGCGCTGCTCATGTCGCTCGCCCCCGTGGCCGTCTTCGTCATAGCCGCCCCTCTCCGCATGGTGGCGCGGCGGTCGCGCCTGGCCTCGCGGCTGTCCTCCCAGCCGAGCCGGAAGCGCATGGTGACGTGCAGGCCGTCGCGGAAGACAGCCGCCAGGTCCGCGACGTCCTTCCACTCGGCGCCGCGGCCCAGGATGCTAAAGAGGTTGCCGTCGGCGAGCAGCGCGCCCACGCTCGCGATGCTGAGCGGGGACCGGCGCAGCCGCGGGAGGGCCGCTCCCGCGTTCGCCGCCAGCACCCACGCCGCCGCGCTGGCTGCCAGCAGCGCCGCCAGGAGCGCCTCCAGCACCCGCGTCAGTACCGGGTCCTGCCGCAGGCGCCGCCACGGCGGCCGGCCCTCGAGCATCTGCAGCTGCGCCCGTGCGACCACGGCGCCCGGCGCGAGGCCCCGAGTCGAGTCGGCCTCGGTGACGGCCCAATCTGAGTTGGCGGCCACCGGCGTCGCCGTGGCCGAGATAGGCTTGCGGGAAGCCATGTTCAGCGCCTGGGCGCGCACGATCCCATGCTGGGCCTTGATGGCGGCCGCGACCGACTCCGCCGCCTGGCCCGTGCCCCCTAGCATATCTAAGGGGATGGCGTATCTGGACGAGACGAGCTGCGAGAAGAACCCGTCGAGGCGGTGGGGTCCCGGCACCGCGACGTTGGCGAGGCCCGCGTACGACGCCTCGCTGGCGGTCAGGAAAACGGACGAGTCGCGGACGGTCTCCGCTACGGGGACGGGCGCCGGCTGGTAGGTGTCCTCGACTACCATCGACGGCGCGCCGAAGCTGACGGCGGCGCTGAGCTGCTGCATCTTCTCATCGCACGAGAGCGCAGATACGGCGGCTACAGACGCCCTGTTGGTGTTGGCGTTGGAGAGCCTACCCCAGCCGTACAGCCAGGTCCCTCTGCCCGTGGCGCCGCCGGGGGTGGATTTCGCAGCGCCGATGAAGGCGCTCCCGTCTGCAGACCCCGGACCTCTCGCCGTTGATCCGGCCATGTCGATCGTGATGGATTTGCCCTCCGACGAGGCGGTATCCGGGAAATCAATGCGGATAGAGTTGGTCGTACCGTTGCCGGCCGCAGAGCTGGTCGTCAAGTTGATTCTCAATTCAGACTGGTTATAGAGCTTGCAGTTAAGAGACGCCCGAATCGCCGGCAGCGTCGTCGTTATGACCGCGCTGTCGGGCCGTGACCCGTTGGTTACGTCTGGCGGAAGCGTCACCCTTGGAAATACCAGATCTTTGTAAGTGTAGGCAGGGTATGTCGCATTCCCTGACAGGACCAAGGAAGCCAGGACGCCGAGATCGGAGGAAGCGCTCCCGGCCACCGGCTGGGCTCCGGTGTCGAAGAAGTCTTGTGTCTGGACCTGTACCGCTTTGACGGCGGGCAAGACACTGCTGCAGAAAACCGATGCCACAAAGACGAGCAGCAGAGACGCGGCGAAGAGCGACGAGGTCGAGAGCACGGCCGCCCAGTTCTTGGTGGCAAAGGCCTCGTACATGGCAAAGGGCGCCGTGCTGTCGACGAGGTTCATGGTCATGGTGCGGTACGATCCGCCGCGGGTGAGCTCCGTAAAAGGCGCCAGGGCCCGGATGGTAAAATCAACCAAGCCGACATACATGAAGAGCAGCATGAGCAGGAAGGTTGGGGCCGCCGTCCAGACAAAGTGGGTTAGCCCGCCGTCGTCCACGTTCGCGAGACCGTCGTTGGACTGCGACACCCGAAGCGTGTATTCGAGTGCGGCAATAATGCCGGCCATGGCGGCCAGGGAGGCCAGGCGACGCGGCCACTGCATCCACGGCTGCTGCGGCCACGGACCACCGCCGCCGCCAGACTCGGCATACTCGGGCGACATTGCATTGGGACGAAGAGGCCCGCCAAAGATCTTGAAGTAGCCGTTTCCGGACGCATTGGGCTGCTCGTATGGCTCCACACCCGTGTAGAAGTACGCGCCGCCCAGGCGCTTCCACAGAGTCGCCGTGTCGGCAGCGCCTGTACCCCTGAGCGCCTGCAATAGAGGTCTGCTGTGGCCGAGGAGCGCGGCGGTGTCCATCAGCGTGCCTGGGTTCCGCGGTAGGAAGCCCTTTGCTGGAACAAGCGCAATCATGGTGATGCTCAAGAGCACGCAGACCCCCAGGAGCACGGTCACGGAGTGCACGGCCGCGGGCACCGCTGCAAGGCAATCCTCCGTGACGGTAGATGTGCCCTTCGCGGGGATGTCTGCTGGGCTAGAGAGGGACGTGAGAGCCAAGATGGAGGCATGGTGCTGGAAGTAGCCCGAAACCAAGCTCGCGAGCGTGGCGGTGTTGAAATAGTCGGTTGGCGTCCCCAGTGTGCCCTGCTCTAGCCGTCTCAGACCGAACACGAAGCGGCTGAGGGGGTCGACGACGACACGGGCAGGAAGGAACCCGGGGAGACCGTCGTTTGTGGACAGATTGTGGTGGAAGAGACGACCAGCTTGGGCATATGAGCCAAAGATGCCCTCCACCACGTCCCAGGGGCGGACTCCATCGAGTCGGCGCGACTGTGGCCGGGATGAACCCAGCTTATTTGCGACCAGTGAGATGTCATCCTTGACCAGGTCCGTCTCGTTTATCGTATAGTCGGGGACGCAGATCAGCTGGGTCGATTGAGGGATGGATCCGTTCACAGCAACTGAGGTGTTCCCGGCTCCTGAGCTACCCATGTCGATGTTTATGGTGCCAAACACCACGACGACACGCTGGTTCTCAGGGGCCATCGATCCTCCACATCCACCGCGTCCGATACGGAGAAAATGCGTCACCTCGTTCGCTGCGGATAAAAGGCCGTTCCCGGAAACGGTGGTGGCGATGGAGCATCCCGGGGCGGCGAAGGTTACATCCAGCTGCTGGGTTTGCTGAGAGGCTCGGATGCCGCCCACAGACAGCGTCGCAGACTCGCAGCTGAGATTGGGATGGAAAGTCTCAACGGTAGTGCCGATCCGGGCGCCGACATCCTTCAGTGTGTCTGACCGAAATCGCTGGTAGGCGAAGCGGCTGGCGACGCCGTCCGGAAGGGACATGTTTACCTCCTGCAATCCCGCGACGTAGGCGAGAGACAGACCCGTCCCATCGAGCGGAAGCCCAGGGCCTGGACGAAACTGTGATGTCACTTTGATCTGGGCGGCCTGGTCCGTGACGGTGAGGAGCTTCGGAGCAACGAGGGCGGTTGAGACAACGACGGCGCAGTGCAGGAGTAAAGACACCGTGATGGCGCAAGCAACAATGGCGTCCTGATTGCGTACGGCCTTGGCCACGGCGACGGGTCGGAGCATGGATACGTAGTCTAGTAACAGTGTGCGCTCGGCGTCGGAGGCGCCCCTGGCCATGCGCATCCAGGGAGCGGATGACCTGGCCTGGTAGTCGACGCGATGCCAGGCGCCAGCCACAAGGAGCAGAATGGCGACAGGGAGCATCTGGAAGGCATATCGCAAGGCGGTCGGTCGGTCGGCGGGGCCTAAGCCGGGGGTTCGGTTAGAGTGTACCAGTACCGCCTGGAGCGCGACGCCCAATGTTATAAAGAGCGTTAGAAAGGCGAAAAGAACCCGACGCTGCAGGTAAGTAGGCCGCCACGGCAGCGGGACGTCGATGAGGTCCGGCCTCCTCTCCGGCACGGGATCGGACCCCTTTTCCTTGGGCAGAGAGGGCGGTAGAGGCTCCTGGGCGGCCGCCGCCGTTCCCCTCTTCATGTTGTAGAGACCCTTTTGTGACGCCGGTTTGGAGGGGCTCAACGACGTGGTCGACAGGCTCGAGCTCGGGCTGTGGTACTTATGGGACACGGGAGGATCGTGGGATACCATTCGCTGAGGCGGTATATGGACCGGTCGAGGGGCGCTAAAAGAGATGTGGCTGCCGACATACGGCCTCTCCTCCGAGCCAGACGAGCCCGCATTCGTGGCCTGGGCCATTCGCTGGGCCCTCTTCTGCTGCCAGGTCGCGTCCGCGCCCGGCGCCCTGTTGCGACTGTTCCGGCCCCCATTCCGAAGGTGTGCGTATTCTTGGTATGACATGGTCGATATGGTGATGGTATGTAAGGGCCAAAAGCACTAGGTGCTACCTGCGATGCGGCATCGTGAAGAGTATGTGTTTTACCTGGTCCGGCGCCGGGATCCGACAGGAGAGAGAGGTATCGAGGGAGTAAAAGGTGTGGAAAAGAAAAGAGGCAGCTCAAACACAGCGTGTAAGGCGTGCGAGAGCTGGAGAAGGATACGGAGAAAAGCCAGGGGATCTCCTGGATCTTGACAACAGAGACAAATTGGGAGAGCCAAAGGAAAAGAAAAAAAGGATAAGACGAGGAGAAAGGTGAAGAGCGCAAGACTGGGGAAGCGCGGCCAGCTTCAACCTAGCAGGTCGGTGTGGGCGGCCAGGCCCTTGAAAACCGCGGACGAGGAAACGAAAATGGGAAAGGAAACCCAACCTGGGGAAGTTTATTGGACCGCAACCGCGAAAAAAAGGAACAAGACGTGAGAGTCCATCTGTCTGAGCCGGCCCACAGACCCGGGCCCGTCATGAGAATGAGCAAAAACAGAATGTGATCTTCGCGAGCTGGCATGGAAGAGCCCGGCGTGGGCAGGGGCCCAGGCCATGGATCGCGCCCTGGGAGCTTTGCTTGGCCCATAAAAAACCGATCACCAACAAGGGCACACCGATGTGGACTTTTTCGTGGCTGGGGGTTCTGGTTGGGTGGGACGGATTTGGGAGAAGCGAAAAAAAAGTCGTCACACCTGGTAGGTAGCACCACTGCACCATGCGGCCCATGCAGCGCGCTAGTGACGGGTTGGTGCTTCGTTTCAGCGTCGGGTTAGGCTAACAAGGAGCAGCGCAACATCACCAGCCGAGCGGGTTTGAGCTTGGCCCAGCTGCACTCCTTCGACTTTGCATTTCCTATCCTGGGAAAAAGATAAGGTTTGCCTCGGACCCCACAGCTCCCCGCAACCTCGTTTAAAACTGAATCGGCTGGACGCCCGTGCCCTCTGGATGGGCACGCATAGAAGCTTCTTTTGGCGCTTTCTTCGGTTTCTATTCTGTTCTTTTAGGTTTGCAGTCGAAAGATGCTGGCCTCCTCGTCGGCACATCCAGGGTGCTGTCGTTGCCCATCGTCGTCGGCCGGCCAGAGCATCGGCATCGGCAGCCAAGCCCCGCCCCGCCCCAGGAATCAGACGCGAATGCCAACTTTTGTCTTTGTCTGGTCGACGTCTCAGACCCCTGCCGAATCTCTAGGGGGCCCTCAATTAAGTTGCGGCTGCACCCTTGACCCATCTGGATCCTGGACGTCAGCCCCGCCTGATCCCGCGGAGGCGTGCGTGGCGCATTGATGGGCTGCCTGCCTTTTCCTGGACGCCAACGACGGCTTGATTTGCATCAACCATTGTTGGTTCTAGGCCCTTCGTCTCCTGCGTTGTCGTTCGGATCGTTCGCCCCTGCTCGACTGCCAGGTGTTTGCGTCCACTTCTTTCTTGCCCACAAGGCTGTTCCTCTCGCTCCCCACCTTCACATAATGTCTTTGCTGCGTTCTTGTATGCGTCCCGACATTGCTCTCGATGCCATCCAAGATGAGACGTCACGACCAGGCTAAAAGCAAGACGGCATCGGCATCCGTGTCTGATGCTCGTCAACCACGATCCAGACACGCCGGGGGTGATCGAAAAGCAAAGTATGTTAAAGTCGATATCTTGCCGTTGGTCTATCTATCCACTTCCTACCCCATCCGCATCTGGGTCATATTCACCCAGACTCACCACGTGATATTCTCCGAAAACGTGTCTTTATGGCACGCTTCCTTGGCCACGTCACCAGCGCCATGTACCAGTTCCCAATACCTTCCGGCTCCAGGGAAAGCAAACCGAAAGAAGAACCCGGCAGAAAATGTATGTCGACAGCCTAATTCTTGCCTGCGTCTTCTTTCAGCGAGACGATCCTGTTGAGTATAATCTTATCGTCCGTGCTGTCCGAGTCCATGGCCTATCGAAGAGGGGAGGGTCAGTGACAACGGTCAGAGAGAAAATCACCGGCGAACCCCATCAAAACTCACAAAGTAGGCAACCCGAGTCGCCTGAAAGCGCACACTCTCGGGCCCTCCCTTGCCTAGCTCGCTCTCACCGGCCGCCTCCGGCCACGGCGCCCTCCGCTTCACCTCGTCGAACCCAGTTTCGATGAGGGCATCGGGGTATATGATTTGGCTGCTTGGGTTGATGTCCGCTAGGAAGCCACCCTCGGCGCTGTTCGGGCTGTCCGACTTAAACAGCTGGTTGTACACGCGGGCCTCACACTTGTGCGAGCCCTCAGGCACCCACTGAATGTACGCCTTGGGCTTCTTCTTTTCGCGATCGAACACGGCCCGGACCTCGGTGACCTGGCCGGTAGCCTCATCCTTGGTGAACGCAACTGCCTTGATGGGGAAGGGCACCTGCAGAAGACCAACAGATTTCCCAGGAGCCAAGCGGAAGTAATCCTTGCTGTCCACCTCGCGGAAATCGGACCGGTCAATGAAGACCGTCTTGGTGAATGTGAGCTCGTGCGAACCCATAGCCGGGACCCTGGGTGAGAAAGGGATTGACAACGGCTTGCCGTCCAGGTCATCCGCGTCCTCGATGACGACGCGGAGGGGTTCCAGCACCATCATTAGCCGAGGCACTGTCCGCTCGAGGTAGCGGCGGATGGTCTGCTCGAACCGCTTGATCTCTATAATAGTGCCCGCCGTTGTCACACCGAGCTCGTTGACAAACTCGAGGATGGCTCCAGGAGGCACGCCGCGGCGTTTGATCGCCGTCAGTGTGTACAGCCGCGGGTCGTCCCAGTCACGCACGTGGCCAAGCTCGACAAGCTTGAGGATCTTCCGCTTCGAGAGGACCGTGCCGCCGAGGCCAAGTCGGCCATACTCGCGCTGCTGCGGCTCGTAGACGCCCAAACTCGTGTTGAGCCACTCGTAGCTTTCGCGAGACTGAACGAATTCAGTCGTACAGAGTGAGTGTGTGATACCTTCGAAGGAATCGCACAGGCAGTGGGTGAAATCATATGTCTGTGAAAGCAATGCGGCCCAGTCAGTTCGATGAGGAGAGGAATTCATAGAGTTCGGAATGTTTCTTTGGGCCAGAAAGACGCACTGGGTATATCTTCCATTTGTCTCCGGTCCTGTGGTGCTCCGCCTTCTTGACACGATATGCCGCCAGGTCCCACATCTGGGGGTTTCCGTTCGTGATATCCTGCTTCATACGCAGGAAAGCCTCTCTTTCCTGGTATTTTCCGTCCCGCATGTCGCGGAACTGGGCGAGATTATCCTCAGGCGTCTGATCCGCATGCGCGCACCGGAAGCGCGGAGTCTTCCCCTTCTCGCCGCCGCGCTGCAGCTTGATGTCGGCATCGCCACATTTGCACACGTATGCCTTTCCCAGCAAGATCAGCTTCTCGGCCAGCTCGTAGAGCTTGTCAAAATTGTCGCTCGAGTACGTGATTTTGTATGGCGAAAAGCCGAGCCAGCGGACCATAGACTCGATCGAGGTGAAGTACTTTTCCTCCTCCTTCTCGGGGTTCGTGTCGTCGTAGCGCAGGTAGCACTGGCCGCCGTGGTATCTTGCGAAGCCGAAGTTGACCGCGATGGCTTTCGCATGGCCGATGTGGAGGAAGCCGTTCGGCTCGGGAGGAAAACGAGTGAAGACGGGCTTCATCGGGCGGTTGCGGAAGACCTCGTCGAGGAAACCCTGCTTGAACATAGCGTCGGGATCGATGGATGGCTCCTCTGACTTTGGCGCAGGCTTCGCGACGGGCTTGGTCTCGGATGCGCCAGATGCTGCAGCCTCCTTGGCCGCGGCATCCTTCGCTTTCGCTGTGGCTGCTTTCTTAGCCCTCTTCTGCAGACGCTTCTTCAGCTCGCTCTTGGAGACCATCTCCCCTGTCTCCTCGTCGAGCTGGAGCTTTGCAGCCCCATCCGTGATTGCCTCCGCCATGCTGAAATTGTTTGGATGTCTTCCGAGTGATGATTTCTTGCGTGCCGGCGCGTCGGCTCAATTGAAAACGATACTGGTGTTTGTTTGCGCAAGCAACCCTGTGATCAGCGAGAGAAAGTTCCTGTTGCCCAGGCACGCTGTCTAAGCCTGCTATATCTTCCTTTTTGAGGTGAGTAAAACACCCAGAAAGGAAGGCTGCGCTCGACGGCGGGGTGACTCAATGATGGAAGCTGCTGCCAGCGCCAGATTAGAGATAAACACAGGCACGGGCTGGAGCGGCGGGGGCGGGGCACAGTGCATGCTATCTCTCATCTAACCGCAAACGGGTAGGACAGGTACAGCATGGGGAGCCATTGGACAATATTTTTGAGGAGGCCCCACTCACTCGCATATGCGTGCAGCGCGAACCAGGCCTGGATGCGCCTGCCGAGAGACGAGACTGCGGGGCGTCGGTAGCTCCTCGTGCCTGCGTCCGAAAGAATCGGGTCCTAATGATGTTCGGTTCTTGGGCGTCGTCGATTTTCCAGCTCTGGCATCAAATTTCTGCAGGTCGCTAGAAGTCTCCAGAACACACCTAGCCCGTTCATATTATCTACCCATGCCTCTCTCTCGTGGCTTGCCACGATCGCCTGTATTTCTATTCCCTCCCTAGCCTTATTCCCATTCCACGCTTAACTACCCCACTTGCGTCATTGGCGGGCGTCCAATGCTCTTGAAGGCCCTTCAGACCTCGACTCTCCCTGCGACCATCAGCCGCTGCGCGCGTGTCTCTGCATCCCGCACTCACAACGCTGTTCCCCCCCTCTTCCGCCAGGCCTCTACCACGGGTCCACGCACCTCCAAAATGGCAATCAAGTCGGCGGCAGACATGCCGACCCTTTCCCTTCTCTACAAAACACAAAAGCTCGTCGCACCCGAAGAAAACGCAGAGGTTCCCGCGACAATCTCGTACTCCCTCGCCACCCCACCAACCCCGTCCAAGAGTTTCAACGACCGCGTTTCACTCTGTCGCGTCGACATCACCCTCCTCGAGCTGGACGCAATAGTCAACGCCGCCAACAAGAGCTTGCTTGGTGGCGGCGGCGTCGACGGCGCCATCCACCGCGCTGCCGGCCGTGGCCTCTGGGTCGAGTGTTCAAAGCTCGGCGGCTGCGAGACGGGAAAATCGAAAATCACCTCGGCCCATAACCTGCCCTGCAAAAACGTCATCCACACCGTCGGCCCAGTCTACGACCCATTTGACCCGGAGCTCAGCGAGAAACTACTCACCAGCTGCTACACCACTAGCCTGGAACTCGCCGTCGCTAACAAGTGTCGTACCATCGCCTTCAGCGCAATCAGCACCGGAATCTATGGTTACCCTAGCACAGAGGCTGCTCCGGTCGCCATCACCGCCGTGCGCAAGTTTCTCGAATCCGACAAGGGCGCCGAGATCGACTTGGTCGTCTTCGTCGTCTTCGAGCTGAAGGATTTGAACGCTTACACCAATGCACTACCGTAAGTCGCCACCAATCGCAGACGTTGAAGCCGCTCTTGTTCAATCTTATAGATGTACTAACACATTGTAATGTTGCCTCTACAGCCTCTATTTCCCGCCCGTTCCCGAAGGCGCCGAGACAATAAAGCCCTCCGATCCAAGCAAAGGCGATGATGCCGCGAAGGACGGGGTTCTGTCTGCCGACACCACCAACACCACAACTCCGACCAGCGGCGTAACTGCCCCGCCTAGCGTGACCACAACTGTCAGCACTAAGCCTGCGGCAGAAGGGGATACTGCGATCGCCTTTGCCGACAAGTCCGAGCCTGCTCTGGAGGATATCGAGGCGGAGAAGATTGCCAAGGTCCTTCCTGAGGTGCCCAAGACGGCTCCGGCTGAGCTCACGGAATCCGAACATGTCAACAAAAAGCCGAAACATGATAACTGAGGGCATCCGTTCCACTCAAAGACGGGGTTGCGGACAACAGGATTCTCATCAACGATAATCCTTCGGTGTCCGGCGCCCGTGACTTATTGTCGGCGTGCTTCGGCTAGGGTTCACGGAAAGAAACGCCCAACTTCGACATCAGACAGAATGGTGCCCTCGCTGCGAGGCTTTGGGAATCATATCTCACTTGGCGCAAGTCCATCCCAAGTCCGTGGATATAAGAGAACACAAGACGTGGGAAGCGGAGTTGGCACGTGTTATGGCCATTTAATGCATGGACTGGTATGGGGCGCAATTCGAGAGGCTGACTGTTGTGCTTGTTTCCTAAAGAGAATTCTTAAAAAAAATCGGAGGGTGATCTGAGTCCAATGGAACAAAGCCGGGCGAGAAAATTGCCTCGAGACGTGCTTGAACTTAGGTAGAATACAGATCACGACGTTATCACCAAAAGAAGCTAACGAACCGGGAAAAGAGACAACGGACAGTGGGGGAATAGATGCTGCGCTCGATTTGTCACCAGAATCGGCTCGCCGGAGCGTCCAGTTTCGACTCCTCTTGCATCCAGAATGAGCTCCCGTCAATCAGCCGGATGTGGCGACCTGGGCATGCTCGCTCATGATCCGGTTGAGGCCTTCCCTCTGCAAGCAGTTCTCAAAGGCGAAGCTCTTGGCGCACTCATCCAGATCTTCCAAGCTCATCCCCTCGAACAAGCTAGCAAACTCGTTGGAGAAACTGCCGGCCACAAAGACCTCGAGCACGTTGCGGTGCAGATGCCGGGTCGTGTCCCACGTGGTCGGGTACGTCTCGGTCGCCCGCGGGGCGTTCTGGTTGATCCATCGGACCAGCGGCTGCACGAGCGCGTCAAGCTCCTCGTTCGGGTGCCTGCCCCAGGCGTCCAGGTTGAGCCGCCGCTTCTTCTCGACGAAGGCGGCGATGGTCCGCATGTACCTGCTGTTGGGATCCGTGTAGATCATGCCCTGGTAGCCAATGTCCTTGTACAGCCAGATGCTCCACGGGATGCTGTACTTGTCGTACACGGCCAGCTGGGCGCCGAGCAGGGCGTACCGCTCCGCGTTGATCTCGTCGGCCTGCGGGTTCTTGGCCGGGTCCTCGTAGACGGGGCCGAACTCGCCGTTCCAGATGGGCGTCGACCGTGCGCGCTGGAACTCTGCCTTGCGCACGAACTGGGCCTCCAGCCGCTCCAGCTGCTCCGGCGTGCCTTTAAACCTTTCGCCCAGTGGGAACCCCATGGTGGAGTAGTCGTGGAGCGCGTATACCGTGTTTGGCAGAACCTTGTCGAATCCCTTCCATTCGATGGAAAAAGTGTTTCCGTCCAGCCACAGGATATGGTCCGGATCCGCCTTCCGGATCGCGGCCTCGAGTCTGTCGTAGAATGCCGGGAGTCTGACATGCTGCTCATCGCAGGGCTCGTTGATCGGGTTGTAGCCCGCGATCCAGGAGTTGTCTTTATAGTGGCTCGCCAGCTGCTCCCACAGCCAAACGGTGCGATCTTGGTGGTCCTTGAAGTCCCAAAAGGCCGGGTAGGACGACCTGTTGTCTGAATGCCAGTCGGGATTCTGTCCCCCGGGCAGCGTATGCATGTCTAGGATGGTGTAAATGCCATGCCGAGCGCACTGAAGGTAAGTTGGGTGCTGTTAGCCTCTGCTGGCAGCTGCTTTGGACGGGGTTTCTTTCAAGGGGTACCAACAATGTCGACGACGCGATCAAGGTGCTTGAAGCCGCTGGTCTTCAGGACGCGCGGGTTCATGTCATCCTCGAAATGGCGGTAGTTGAAGGGGATCCTGATGCAGTTCAGGCCCAGCGACGCGAAGAACTTGGCGTCCGCATCGGTGAAGAAGTCTAAGTGCGATGACGAGCAGGAGCAGCGTCAACGCTAAGGATATCTCTTCCACCGCCAAAGCCAGGGGGGGGAAGTTAGCAGTGGCTGGCACCTACACTCGAGGAACTTGTCGAAGAAACAGTCGTATTTCTCCCGCCCCAGGACTTTGAGCAGCGCCGCGCGTGTCTGCAACTCGTGGCCCGGATAGCCCGTGATGAAGTTTTCCATGTTCATCCAGCCTCCGAGTCCGGCGCCTCGAAGAATGACCGGCTTGCCCGAGCCATCGACCACTCTATCCCCATCGACACGAAGGATCCCACCTGACATTGTGTACGTTCACTTGGATTTTAGAAATGGTTGGTATTACCGCCTCCTGGGAAACTCGATTATCGGGCGCCAACGTTCTATTTGGAGCAAAGGTCAACTCGAACGGGAGTACAAGACGCCTCTGAGCGTCCCGAGACCCCCACACAGCCGTGCGTTATGTCTTGTCGTACCCCGCGCCACACAGTCAATTTGCCGGCGGGGTTTCTTGTCGGATAATTACGCCCAGAAACCATCGCGTAATCGCGTGTGGAATTCTTGATGCGGAGTGAGAATGGCCTGGAGGAGAACAGAGCGTGTGTAGATGCCAGGACGCCTGGAAAAACTAAAGAGACGTGACACCTGGACGTTGAACAAAGGTTAAGCAGTTGCTGGAATTCAAAGTAAAGAAGAATAGCGTGTGGCCAGTCCCGTGATGAAAGCAGCGTCCTGCATGCTTGACGATTAAGCCGCATTTTGCAATCGTACTTTCTGGGTACGTTCCACCTCTAACGAGTGAGGGTCCCGTCCGCAGTGTTTGAGATTCAGGAGACGGTGATAGAGGGCATCACGAGCCGGCCATCACGGGTCGGCCGTCACGGGTCCGTAAGTTATGGGAGTTGGAAACACCTCAACTTCCATCCGTGCAGCTTGCGCTCTCCGGGTCGTGAAAATAGGGGCTTGATTACCAGCTGGCGCCAAAAACAATTGTCTCCGTCGTCACATTGGTGCGGCGGTACGGACCCCATAATAAGCTGACAGGGTTTAATTTGCGTTAAGTTCTGCCTTCCAAAGGCGTGGCGAAACAAATTCGGCTGGGGCAAGAGTCGTGGACCATGAACGAAACCGCGAGGGATGCTCAATTACGACGTCGTGAACGATTCTGGCAGCGTCTCGACAGTCCGACATTGACCCAATCAGGGGTTTCTAGGTACCCTGTACTGTACAGTACCAGGCACCGAGCTTCAGGGAGAGCAGAGCAAGGCAAGTGATAAAGCAAGGGGCGGGTTCTGGCCGCCTTGCCATCGACCGGTGGCGGGGGCTCGCTTGATCGGCGCCAGGCTTATAGAAGTAGATAGACTGGGGCAACCTGTCGAGGAGAGTCAGGGGTCGTTGAAGCCACTTCGGGCCACGAATAACCAGGCACCAACCAGTAAAAAAAACCCGCACTCGTAATGTTTTTTCCCCTACAAACTCTATAGCAAAAAACATCAAAACAAAGTCAATTCAATCAATTTGCACAATGCCTCGGCACCACAACACGCCTAAAGGATATGTTGACGAGATCCCC
>PYSS01000251.1:0-16452 GCA_003049465.1 Magnaporthiopsis rhizophila
CCCCAACTCCCTCCCCATCCCCTGGCCCTAGCACCTCGCCCCTTTTTTATTCTTCTTTACCCGTTCACGAGCTCAGGGGCTAGCCACGCCTTGCACTCAGAACTCCAGGCAGGTGACAGTGACAGCGTCCACCCACGCCGGCATCCCATCATGGCCGTAGGCGCCGACCCCAACGCCGAAGCTCGCCAGCTGGCGGACAGCTTGAGCGTCCAGGAGCTCACCGGCTTCTTCGATTACTACCACAAGGATGAGTGGTGGGTGCGCCGCATCGAGTATCCACTGGAGAACCCCTTAGTCTGGATCGTGCGCGGCAAGCTGCACGAGGACGGCACCGGCCCCCTGATAGGAAACGACGCCACGATCAGCACTCAGCAACACGTCTACGAGGAGTTCGTGAGGATGATCCCACCGGACCTGAAGGACGGACTGCGCGTCCCCGAGGCCTACCGCATCCTGCGAGACAACGAGTACTCGTACTTCATCACCGAGCTGGTCCCGGGAACTATTTTTCGCGATGTCAACTGGCCAGAGACTGGCATCCCGGGCAAGTACCTGGACATGATCGCAAGGGCCGTGCGTCTGCTCATGTCTCTCCCGGCGCCCGATGGCACCAGGCCCGGACCGCTGCCGGAGGGATACATCATGAACGAGTTGTTCCACCAGGACCGAGCCGTGACGCTCTACGACTCTATCCAAGAGCTCGAGGACGATATCAACGACACTCTGGACAACCACAACCGGGTAATTAGCAACTATTCCCCTCACTTTGCTCACGTGAGCAGGGTCCAGAAGTGTTTTGTCAGTTAGAGCCAGCTCACAAACTATAACCACAGGAGTATCTGGACCTGACGGGACGGATCTGCCACTACTATAAGCACGTCAAGCTTGAGCAGCAGCTAGTCCTCATCTACCCGCACTTCGACGAAGACTCCTTCATGATCACGGCGGACGGAGATCTCTGTCTGCTGGCCCTGCACGCCGCCAACTACCTGCCAATCAGCTTCTTGGCCTTCACTCTCGGATGTTATCCCGAGAACGACAACGAGAACTACACCTGGATCAGCCGCGTGGTTCGCAAGGGGGTCGAGGCGAGACTGGACGACGTGATGACCACTGAGAACCTGAAGTCGATGAAGTTCCTGAGGGCCGAGGTTGGAACCGAGCCTTGGTTCGATCGTGACTTTTAGCACCCCATCATGTTACCAATTTATTCCATAAAAGGGATGCAATGATCGAAATTGTAAAATGGAATGACAGAAATCACAAAATTGCCAGGCAGAGATGGATAACTTTTTTTAAGCACAGAGCTGGTTACAGATCGTTCCATAAGACAAAAAAAAAAAAAAAAAAAAAAAAGAGAGAGAGAGAGA
The DNA here is from genome assembly GCA_003049465.1 of Magnaporthiopsis rhizophila. Taxonomy (NCBI): domain Eukaryota; kingdom Fungi; phylum Ascomycota; class Sordariomycetes; order Magnaporthales; family Magnaporthaceae; genus Magnaporthiopsis; species Magnaporthiopsis rhizophila. The sequence goes on from PYSS01000251.1 coordinate 1,371, forward strand.
ATATCTTCGATCACTATACCCTGGTCTGCATTACGCACCCTGGTGCGCTCCCAAAATGGCGTTGATCAATGGAGAGTTTCCGTCGATATCCATTAACTTCATCCCTAGACAGTACCTGGGCTGAACTTTCTAGACCAAGAGATCAGTGGATGATATTCCGTCCTGCCTACACCCCGCCGTCGGGGTGGACAATACGGACGTCTTTCAACCCGCGTGCGTGGCTTAGCGTTTCGACCACTGCTGCGAGAGAATGAGCTGCAGGTGTCTCCTTGCCATGTGTAATATTAGCTGACCAGATGATTTCAAACCATGCGGGGAACAGAAATTTGGCGGTGAGTTGCCCTCATGCTAGCGCAATGATATTGGCTTTGCTTCAATTTACTATCCTGTCCATATCAGGGCTATTGAATTATGACTAAAGTTCGTGTATAAATATGCGTGCTCCCCGCAACCCGTACAGCTCAACGCTCTGCCATCAACGACATGTTTCAGTGCCTGCTGAGCAACCGACAAAATGCAGGCAGCCCAGCGATCCCTCGTCCCGCAAGGACTCGGATAGTTGTCGGCAGCACCTTTCTAGGCCTTGAGACGCTAAAACCTCTCCTTCAGTCACCTATCGACGAATTTTGGCTGGATTTCAAAGAGAAAGCAGCCCCCGTTCCAGCTCTGATCCGCATCCTTCCACGCGGCGGGCCCTTCACCGTAAGAGGGGTCGGGACGGAAGGTGACGAGCAGAGACTTAATTAGCTCTGGCGGCCTTGGATCGGCGCAGATTTCAGCCTTCCGTCTCGCGGCAGTCAACGACAACGAGGGAGTGAAACGGTGGTTGTGCGAAGACCCCGAGCCGGATGAGGACACGGCGAGCTTTCCGGTTCCCCCTCGCGGGCTCCCGCAAATGGTCTGTCGCGGATGTATGTGCCGCCTTGCTGGGATACTCGAACAGCGTCCCCAAGGATCAGCAATGGGATATCACACGCTTCAACAAGAGGGAGGATCCCTTGAATGGTGGTCACTGCGGAAGCCGCGATTTCATGTAAGAAAGACCGAGCACGATTCTCCCTAATCACCGTGTCCTTTCACCACTTGCGAGTTGCTTTCTCAAGTTTCTCTCCATAAAAGGGCAAAGCAACTCTTAAAACCAGAGAGAGCTGCTGACTCTGCAAACTCGTATAATTACCGCCCAATGCATGATACGGCTACACCATTGAGGCATCGTCCAATGGAAGTTCGACCTCCACCAGCCGCAGCTGATGTTCCGGCTCAAGGAGCTCGCTCCGGGATATGATTTCCACGACGTCATCGGCTACGAGTATTGCTCCTGGTTCATACCCGACAAGGACTACCTAACCGTCCTCACCCCAATACCCATACGGACGGGGAAATGACACAGCCCGTCGCAGGCACTTCCTTCGGTGTTTGGACCCGCCCGTCACAATATATACATGGGCTTCACGATACCGTACGAGCACTTGGCCTGTATCGAAAATGAGGGGGACGTCAAGCGCGGCCGGACTCGCGTCCTCCGTTAAACCGCCAGCAGCCAGCAGACAGCCATGGCGGGAGCTCAGCCTAGCAAAACACGGACTCGTGCCAGCAGGAAGCAAATTTGCACCCCCTAGGACGCAGGCTTCTTCTACTAGCAAGCTACAGAGACTCATACTAGCAGGGTGAAGGTTCCTGGCAGAATCAGTGGAACCTGGGGGCCGGAGGAACCGGCCATTGATATCAATATCAGAGTCGGCAGGGCTTAGGAGAAGCTTGGTGCTTTCCTGCGGGAGGAGACCCGTCGGTCTTTTAAAACTGGGGAAAGGCGCGTTCCTGCAACGTCTGAGTGTCACCATGGCCCAGCACCTATTGCGTTTTCTTTCTTTTTTTTCTTTCTTTTTTTTTCTTCCCAAAATGGAATTTGATTTTTGAAGTGCTTTGTCCTTCTAGGCGAAATCATCCACATCACCTTCCCCACCCGGCAGTATCAATCTCTCATTCCGCTTTGGGCCTCCCAACAAGGACATTTTCTTCTTCTCTTGCTTTCTCCCACAAAGCCCTAACAGTTAGCTACAGAATACCACGGAAACAAGCACACAAGACGCCGACATGCCTGCCGCGCGCAACATCCCATCTTATCTGGAGCCCCCCCCATGTCTTTGGGCATTCTTGAAAGCGAACTGCACCTCATGGTAAGGTCTTCCCCGGCTGTTCACAACCTAGTGGAACACACGACTGACCCCTGTTGGCCGGCCTGGGCCGTGACTGCCGTGATCATCAGCGCGTGTCGGATGCCACGCGCTCCCCTTCCCCGCAGCAGCACGAGTCCGAGATGGCTTCTGCCCCCCAAGATGAGCCCGGTCGTCGTGAGGATCATCACACCATGGACGACGACGTTGCGGGCAAGAAGGGCGACGAAAAGTCGGACGTGGATGAGAACAAGCCAGGCAATGGGCGCAAGCCAGACGAGGATGAGGACAATTCGAACAAGCCAGAGCTGCTTTCGGGCGAAGGCCGGCCTCTGGGCCATGTCGGGCCGGCCACCCTTGGAGCGAGTATTGCGCCATCTGGGGTGGCCACGTCCGTGACGGAGGGGATGACCGGGCCATTGGAGGAGAGGAACAGGATGTTGACGGAGGAGACCAGGTTGTTGAATGAAAGGGCCGAGCTGCTGAAGCGGAGGGCCAGGCAGTTGCAGGAGAAAACCAGGTTTTCGACCTGGTCCGTAACTGCGGGCTCCTACACGATCGACTTATCGAGGGACAAGTAGCCTATACGAAAGTGGTCTGGCTGCCACAAGAGATGCAGCCGACGTGGTGTGTGGATGGATGGCTACCAACCTGGCATCGCAAGATCCAGTCACGAAGGAGATCGAATATACATTGCCTCTTGCGGACTTTTGTTATCCATGGCGAGTACCTCTCTGCTCATCTAGTTACAACTGGGATAAAACAAAGGGGTATTTCCATCCGGGCACAGCAGCCGTTTCCTAAAGCCGGGTAAAAACTCCCGTTCAAAGCACCTGCGAGCCCGCATCGTGTGTGTAATCGAAGAGATCTGATACAGTCCCGCACACGGACGCCAGCCCCCGGCCGCACAAGTTCCTCGTGTCCCACTCGCTTTTAAAGCGAAACACACCCTCCCGCGCTGTCCTCGAGGAAGATGCCGCCGTACGTCAGGCCCTCGTTGATGTTTTTGGACTGGAACCCGGAGTTGACCACATCGCTCGTGCCCGTCGGCTTCTTGAGCAGGCCGAGCTGGTACTGCCCGTTGCCCGAGTTGTCGTTCTGGACGGCGCTCGTGACGGCCTTGAGCGGCTCGGTGCCCTTGGAGTAGTACACCTGGAGCGTGCTGTTTGTGTTTGTCGACGTTTGCTCCCGGACGGATGCGGCAGGCACACATCAGCAGGGTGACGCAAATAGCCGCCGGCGGTTTTACGGCCGCAGACCAAGCCGTGGGGTGGCATAAGCTTACTTCTTGGAGTAGTCGATCTTGATGGCAAAGTTGTTCCACGCGGTACTGTCCACTTTCGTCGACCAGATCTGCCGGTTCTGCCGGTTGAGGATCTTGAACGTGTCCCTGGGCAGCGAGGCCTGGCCCAGGATGGTGCCCATCTCAAAGTTGAACTGGTTGGCCGAGTAGTCCGACGTCTCGTGCCAGACGTTCTGCAACAAAAGATAATAAATAAATGTCAGTGGGGATATGGATGGGAAGAAAAAAGAGAAGAAAGAAGCCCACCAGGTACTCATGGCTCAAATTAAGCGCCCGCCCGGGGTCGATCTTGACGCTCCAGTGCAGCGTCTTGGCCCCCGTGCTCCCCTGGCCGCCCGTGTTGGAGTCGCCGTTGAACTGCAGCCCCGCTCTGCGGAAGCCTTTCTGCGCCTGGAAGATGGACTTGTCGCTCAGCGTGACGGTCACGGGCTTGTACTGCGACGACGCGGTGCCGTCCTCGAATCGCGACGGGCCCACAGCCTGTCCGCTGGGGAACTTGAGGATGTCGCTCCACTTCAGGCCCTCACCCTTGACGTAGCCCGTGTTGAAGGGCGAGCCCCGACCCGGGGCGTCAAAGTCGGCCGGCGCGAGGGACGCCGGCACGCGCCCGTCGAACACGATGGGGCACTTGACCTCGGCGGCGCGGACGATGGTTGCCGCGAACGCCGCCAGGAGAGTGGTCGTGAGGGAGTCGGCGAGCGTCATTTTGAGTATCTAGGTAATTACAAGGAGCTTCTCGTTATGCACGTGTCGCTTTGAGGTGTAGATAAGAAAAGCATGAGATAAAGCAATATGGGAGCAGACCTAGCTGTTTTAAAAGGAGAAATTAAAAGGGACGGCGACGGTCAAGGCCGGCATGGCGCTATGGCGGCACTGGAGATGCCCTGCAGTTGGCAAATGTGATCGCCATTTTATTCCCCTCCGGGAAAAAGAAGAGACGGGCCGTCCTGGACCGCATCCGCCGGCTGAATTGGGTTCTCGGTGTGTATATTATATATAACAACAGGCAGCCGCGGCTTGTGATTTGTCGGGGGCCGAAATAGAAGGTTCAGTCGCTCCGCTTGCGAAAGTGACGCCGACGGAATGTACTTCCGCTCACCAGCATCGCTTACCACGGTAGCCATCGAAACTCTAACACCACGTAGCCACTTGCTACCCCTGTACGAGAACGGGACAGCAGACAGACATCCAAGACCAGAACGTGCCTCAATACCACCTAGTCAAGCAGGAATTCTGCTTTACCTACTAGAACCTATATGGTTTTCTATCATACATTTACAAACGTGCCAGCAAAAGAGAAGAATTAAAAACTCCCCTTCCCTCCTCTGCATCGCCGCTCGTCGAAGCAGACGACACCAGGGAAACGAAAAGAGCGCCCCTAAAACAGTAACATCAACATGCCAGAATAGAATGCTGCTGCGTTAAAAACCCCCTTTTTTGAATATCCTCCGGTCTACCTCCCTGGCACTGAGAACCGAGAAAAAAAAAATTGACAAAGCCCCAGGAACGATTGGCAATAAGGCTGCCATCTCCATCATCACCATGCGCCATTCTGTGGAGGCGTAGGCGGATACGGGTTCCCCGCGGCATTCGGAGTGGCGCTGCCTCCGCTCCCAACCCCCGGTGAAGGTTCGTTGCGAAAGTGGTACACGTGGTGGCGGTGAATATGCTCAACCGACTGGTGGGGTCGGATTGGGGGGACCAGCGCCGGCCGCCAAGCCGGTCCGGGAGCCGACAGGACGGGGTTGTCCTAATAGCCGTACCCGGTCGGCTGGGGCGCGAAGCCATTAGCGCCGACAAATGGAGCCGGGGATGTCTGACCGCCACCGCCGCCAGGACCAGCCGTGATCATGAGGCGGCCGCCGCCCAGAATCGGGGCGCTATCTTCCTGCTTCTCCTGTTCCCGCTCCTTGGCTTTGCGCGCCTCGTTGTCGGCTTTCAGGATGGCGAGCTCCTTGGTCTGTTGTGAGAGCATGTTGATCATGTACGGCATGGTGAAGTCGTGGAGACCATGACGCCACGACATCTCCAGCACGAGGTCAGGCCGGATGAGGTCGTAGCATGCGTACAGCATGCCGACGTAGCACTCACGATTGCCGATGTCGACAAACTGGAGGGAGGCAGGCTTTTCGTCAGCAGACCGATCTTTCGACATGGGAGGGAAAAATGGGAAACTCACGTAACGCAGAAGCTCCTCAACAACTTCGGCCTTTCCAGACAGAGCAGCCGTCTCAATAGCATCCTTCCACAGCTTGTCCTGCTTGGAGAGCGCGATGGACTTCTCCCAGCGCTTGTTACGGCGATAGATGCTCGCGGCAACCTGACGGAAGAAGACGAGCTCATGCTTCTCTAGCCGGCCCGCGAGCTCGACAGGCTCATAGTTGTCGTAATTCTCAACCGAGTCCCTCAGAGTCTTGTAGTCCTCCTCCTCGATCAGAAGGTCGTTGATGGCATCGTTAACGATGCGCTTGTTCTGGCTCTGAACGTTGAGCAGGAACGGCTTGATAAGCGGCAGGTTGTCCGACTTCTGGAACATCTTGACCACACGGTTGACGTCGATGCGAGGCGTCAGGGCCTGCAGGAGGTCAGTGAGGAGCGAGGGGTGCTGCTCGAGGTAGAAGTTGATCGCCTTGAAGTAGATCTCCAGGTTGGCAACCTTGACAATGATGTCGCGGAACTGCTGGTGCTCCCATGAGTTCTCAGGACGCTCAATCACCGACAGGGCCGCGTTGTCGAACTCGTCGTAGTGGACATAGCAGAAGACCAGCTCGGGCCAGAGGTTGGCCTCCTCGCAGGCGCGGATCATCTTGGGCAGGTTCATCCTGCTCCAGAACAGGTTGAGATGCTCGATCAAACGCTCGGGGTGGTACTTGGACAGAGCAATGCCCAGCTCGGTGAACATGCCCATGTGTGCCCGCTCCAGACCCAGGCCATTTTCGAGCAGGCTAATGAGCTCGTCGAAGAAACCGTTGCGCTCGTACTTCTTGACGAGCGCCTGCAGCTGCTCGGCATCGACGATCAGGTTGAGACCGCAGATCTGGGCCAGACGGAACTCCTTCTTCTCCACACAGGCCTCGTGCACCTCCTTCCAGACCTTGATGCTGTTGGCCTTGCGGGCGCACTCGACCGCGGCCTGGTAGTCACCGAGATGGACCAGGGTGGTGGCGAGCTTGGCCCAGTTGGAGATGCTCGTGTAGAAGATCTTGGCGGCCTCGAAGAGACCCTCGCCGTAAGCCTTGTCACCGGACTCCTCAATGTTGGTGACGTTGGTGCCGCGCAGGAAGTCTTCGAGATCTGAAAGCTGGTCTAGACGAGCGTAGCTGAAGGCAAGGGCGGTGTCGATGGTGGGCTCACGCAGAGTCTTGCGGGCCATGCGTAGGTACTTGACCAAGTCCTCGTTCTTACCAGCATGAGTGGCAATCTCGATGACCTCTGCGTAGTTCTTGGGATCCTCAGCCTTGATGTACGACTCGATCGAGTCGGTCACACGGAGGCCATCCAGCTGAGCCTTGGCAACCTTGCTCCAGACCTCAGGGATGTCGACGTCCTCCGCGTAGGCCTGGGCGCGGTCGATGCTAACGACGTGCTCGACGAGAACGTTGACAGCGTTGGCCTTGTCATCGATCTTCTTGAAGATCTCAAACGCCTCCTCGTACAGCCCAACGTTGATGCAGACCTCGGAGATCTCCTGGGGGTTGAAGCCATCCAGACGGTGGATGTAGTCCATGACGCGGGACTTGTCTGCCTTGGCAGCGGTGAACATGAGAAGATTCTGCAGGTTCTGGTTGTCGCTGAAGGGCGACGGCTCCAGCACAATCTTCTCCAGGAGCTCAATAAGCTCACCGGGGAGGTCGGCCTGAAGGAAGCAGGCGACAGCCTCCGAGACCTTGGCGGGATCTGTCGACTCCGGGACGGCCGTGGAGATGACTTGGTCGACAACAGAGCGGCGGTGGATGTTGTTCTCGCTCAGGACGAACATCCAGAGCTCGCGGTCAGCCCGCTCAAGCAGGTAGCGAGCCTGAGCCTTGTACATGGAGTTCTCATTGGTGATGTTGACCAGCTCCAGGTCATTGCCACCCTTGCGGTAGGCAATGTAGGCGAGATTAGGGTCGCGCTTCTCGCAGTACTTGCCGACAACGAGCGAGTCGTACTGGTCGTTCTCCTTTAGGAACTTCTCCGGGTTGTTGTTGGAGTCGATGTAGATCTTGGCCAGAGCGTTGAACACGGCCTGCTGCTGGTTGCCAGCCTGGAGAGTAGCCTCCAGGAAGGGGAGCAGCAGCTTGAGGCGGTTCCTCGTCTCGACCTCCGAGACAAGCTCGTCGATCGGGATCGACGCCGAGTTGACCGTCGTGAGGAGGTTCTTGATGATGTTCTCATCACAATCGACATCAAGCAGGCCACCAACGACGGCAGGGGTGCGTGCCGGGTTCACGCGCTGGACGTAAACCTCAATCGACTTGAACTGCTGGTTCTGGTACAGGTAGAGAACCAGGTCGTGGACGAAGTTGAAACGGTCGCACACAATGATTAGAGGAAGCTGCTCCGTGAGCTTGGCCTCCTTGAGGAAGTTCTTGACCTTCTCGGCGTTGTAGTAGTTGCTATCCCGGCAGATGCGCTCGACCTCGTTGAACTGGCCCATCTTGGTGGCGGCCTCGATGTACTTGAAGTGCACATCGGCGTCCTCGGAGAGGTTCACAATGCTTCCGAGGTAGTAGAAGAGGCCCTCGGCGGTCTTGTACTTCTCGAAAAGGTCGATCAGACGGGTGGGGCCAAGCAGGTCCGAGTACTTGGTGGCCACCTGCACAACCGACTGGAGGTTCTGGCGGATGTTGTGCTTCATCATAGCGTCCAGGCAGTCAAGCGACTGCTCGACTGACAGCTTGCCAAAGAAGTTGACAAGCCACTCGGGGTTGAAGGAGGGCGTGCCCGCAATGCCTACAACAACGCGCTTGATGGCGGCCGGGTCCTCGTAGAGCTCGAGCGCCTTTTGGTGCAAGCCAGCCTGCTCGCAGAGGGTGGCGATGCGGCCCTTGTCAAAGTGCGAGAACATCTCGTTGCCCAGGATGGCGTCGGCGACCTGCGGCGCATTCATGAGATTCATCTCCAGCAGACGGGTCTGCAGGTCAGCGTGCTCGGGCTTGTTCTCCTTGAGAACATCTAGTAGGAAAGCGGTGGCCTGCTGGATCATGCTCTGTCCCTGGAAAACATCCACAACACGCGCAATGTCTACGAGCGATCCGCCTTCATGGTTTGCCAGAGTTGCGGCAAGCTCAGAGCCCTTGTCTGGGTTGACGCGGACAATATGTTGGAGCAGCTGGATCCAGTCCGGCTGGTAGCCCGACTGGGCGCAATACGGCAGGATCTTGTCGAACTGGCCAGTCTCGGCAAAGCCGGCAACAACCTTTTGGGGGACGTTGGCCTTCAGGTAGATAACCAGGGCCATGTTGACGTCGTGCGGCCGCACCATGTCGCCGAACTGCTCGGAGCAGTCCAGCTTGCCCTCCTTCAGCCACTTCTCCAGGAGCTGTTTGCGGTTCTGAGCCAGGACCGGCTGGGCCAGCTCAATGGTCTCGTGGTGGTTGAGGACTCCCTTGTCGAGCAGCAGGCCGAAGTACTGCAGGATGTACGACATCTGACCGGGCTGCGCCGGCAAGCGCTTAAACTTCTCAATCGTGTCGGCCGTGCGCAGGAAACCGCGGGGAGAACCGGCAGCGACCTTAGCAGCCTCCATGTAGTTCCCGCCGTTGAACAGCTGCTCGAACTGACGGGCGTACAGGTTGTCGGCTCCCGGCAGACCAGCGCGCGATGCCATCTTGATTGCCAGCTCGGTGTTGGCCGGGTTCTGTAGCAGGTACGAGATCATGGTGGTGTCGTCGATGGTTACAAAGAGCACCTGGCCCTTGCGGTTGATGCCGACGATGCCAGTAGACTCGCTGTCGGGGCAGGTGGTGAAGATTGTCTCGCTCGAAATCCGGTTCATGAAGATGCAGGCGCCCGTTTCCAGGTCGTACAGGTGGATGAAACCATATTTGGTGACCAAGTAGATGACGCCGTACTTCTGCGACACCTGCAGGGCGACCGGGAAGTCGTTGACGGCCTCGGCGGGGAAGTAGATCTCGACGTTCTTTTTGGCAAAGGCCGGGTTGGCCTCGGGCTTGTCCACCTCCACAACGTGCAGCTTGGCGCCATTGGCCGACCTCACAGCAAACGTGAACAGCTTGGTGTCTTGTGGCGCGCCGTCCAGGCGAATGGTGCCGAACGCGGCGGCATGGCCCTCGATCGATTGGCTGATCCCCCTGTCCTTGGAGTATAACTGCATGTTGCCCACCACACGGCCCCCGGACTGAGCGATGCCCACGACAACCATCCACTTGCCCTCACCATTAGCTCGGTAGTTAATGATTTGGTTTCCCTGTGAGCGCGAACTCGGGGCGTCAGTAAGCATTTCCATGTGGCAGTCACCTCGGGCGCCAAGAGGGTTCTCACGCTCAGATTGTCGTTCCGCGCAAACATCTTGACGGGGGCGGCCTGGTTGGGGTCGAAGACGTCCCAGTGGTACACAGCGGCATCGGTGACGAGACCTATGGTAGTGTCGCTGATCCACTTCCAAAACACCACATCCTCGTTCATGCTTGTCGACTTGAGCTTGGCCTTCTGCTCGAGGTCGAAAATCTGCAGCGTCCTCGACTGAGCACGCAGAGCGATGACCTGTCTAGTGAAGTGCATGATGGCGCTGTCGGCCTTGATGGGCCGGCGCATGACGTTGTTGCCATTCTTAAGGTCGATGATGACAACCTCGGGCGACGCGCTGTCGTTTTTCTTCTCGCGGATGCAGACATACGAGTCTGACTCTAGTGTCTGTTGTTGCAGTCGGCTCGGGGTCAGCAAAAGCAGAGGAGAGAACAGCACATTGGCATGTGGGATATCCGGAGCAGCTGCGGGGGCGTACGCAAGAGTTAAAACCGATGGCTGAGGTGTCGATGTTGACGCTGGAGAGCTGTAGCAGCTCGGTGAATTTGATGGGGAGCGGCGCCATGGTGAGATGGGGCGCTGGGCCGCGCGTAGGTTAAGGAAGCCTTGTCCGGTCGGGCTACTCAAAACCGAGCAAGGTCGCGGTCAGGGCTCAGTGGTCGTCAATAAGCGCGGTGCGCTGGATGAGAGTCGAGGCTGCTGCCTCGCTGGAAGCGACGGTGATCGCGAAAAAAAGGTAAACCGCGCCGTTTGGGTCTGGGCGTGACGATCAGCTCTGCCGGATCGAGAAGAGAAGCTAGGGTATTAGGATGGCGGCTGCGGAAATGGCGACGCCGGAATAAAACGGAGTATCATCAAGCGTGAATCGTGGGATTGGGTGTCTCTTGAGGGGGAGGGCTCAAGGACGTTGACGGGATGAAGAGGTGTTTTGGTTTGGAGGCGGCCAAATGTTAGATCGAGAGACCTGGCTTCCCATCCAGCCAGTTGGAGTTCGTGTAGCCTTCGGCGGCGCATGTTGCCCGAAATTTTGCCGTCTCCTTTCCAGCGGCAACCTGCTAGCACGTGACGAGTGGGTCATCCAAGCAAGGGATTGGTATTGTGGCCTAAGGCAGCAGGTTTACCCGACGACCTCACATCATGTCAAACGCGGGAAGTATCTTGACAGCGGGGGGGGTTTTCCTTCCTATTTCCCCCCTACCCGCCTAGGTCCCTCCGCCTGTATTCGTGATGTCTTTGCCACCTGCAAATGGCAACTCCTGGGCTGCCCGTTGTCAACGTGCAGGCAGCGAACCCTTGAGCGACCTACCTACTACCTATCTGGCTACCACCGACCTGCCTGGTATCCAGGTAGATACCTTGAGTACATGGTACATAAAATTACCCGGCCAAAGCATTGGACTAACTAAAAAGCATCCACGATTGGAGGTAACCGCGTGTGGCAGTGATTTGATATCAGTGAGCCGAATCCAGGTATACATCTGTGTAAGTCCGCTGGCTCTATGGTTGCCCCTGCTGCCAAATAGAAGTCCGAACTGCGCAAGGTTGCTCCTAATTCACCTGCAACTAAGAAGAATAAAATAAAACTCAAATAAACAAATCACAAAAAAAAAGATGAAGAAAGCTGCAGTTCAGGGTCTATAAAAGGTGTTGTCCTCTTTCGTAAAACCAGCTGTTTGGCTTGGGATGGATGGCTGATTGGAAGCGTCACTGCGTACCTTCCTAATTTACAGTCCAGACTTTGTTTTTGGACACTGCGTGACGTAAGTGACATGCACCAGGTCTGCCTCAACCGCCTGATACTGCCAGGCAGCCGTAATTTCCGCCTTCCTTGCCCAAGCACCGCCCCAGCTGAGGTTGACATTTCCACACTTCGCACCTGGGCCATCTTCGATATCCGGATCTTTACCTTACCCAGTCTACGTACAATCCAGCAGTCCGTCGGCCTCTCCTACTCACCCACCAACTGTACATCAGCCCTGAGAGAACCCAAGACAACTACACTTGCCGGTCGCCTGCCCATTCCGCGGGACGGTCGCGCACAACCCGCCATGGAGAAGAGAAATACCACGACTGCGGCGGCTAGTGCCACCCCGGCCCCGGAGCCCGGACTTACGGCATACTGTCCTCGTATCACTCTCACAGACATGCCACCTGAAGTCTTTGTCATGATAGTCCGCGAGGTCGAGGACCTGAAAGACATAGCCCAGCTGGCCGTGGCACTCGGGCCCGAGGCAGCGCCGCTCATCCACCACGAGCTCTTCGCCAAGGACGTTGTGAAGTACATCGTCCACGACGACAAAGGCCCAGGCGCCTGCATCCCTGCAATCTGGGAGGACGAAACTGATGACGAGCTGGTGACGCCCTCGGCGCTCAGACACGGAGCCGTGAATGGGAGACCCGACATCTGCCATCTCGCCCTTGACGCGTTTGAGCGTATCCAGAAAGGCCGTCCCAAGTGGCGGCTCGCGTTTTACCTCCACGATCTCCCCTTCTGTTTCGGTTACAGAGCTCCGGGCGCAAGTCTGTACGGGCCTGACCTTACTCTGTTCCAACATTGTTTGCGCAATGGCTATTTGGACGTCATCGAACGACTTCTGGCACTGGCCAGCGCCAGTGGGGTGCCACTACACCGCGAGGCCCTGTCCGCGCCTCCAGAGCCACTATCCCTAGCGCTAGCCTACGATCGCTTGTACCGCGATCTGAAGGACTACAGATCGAATCTGTGCAACCCGGCTGTCAGCGCCATCGGCTTCCGCCGCGACGACGTCTTGGAGTATCTCATCAAGCGAGGCGTCAGCGCTGTCTCCAATCCACTGCCGTTTTCTCCACTGAACGCGATGCTCCTGGCAGGCCGGATCGAAGTGTTCGAGATACTCTCGCTCTCCCGCGACTTTCAGATTGCGATCGACAGCTGGAAGGGTGTCCAATACAACACTTGCCAAAATGTATTCTTTGATGTGGAGGATGAATTGGAAGAGAACAGTCTGGAGCAGCGTGATCGGCGGGGTCACATTTTCAAACTGATGCTCAAGTGCGGGTGCCGTATACCGGACAACCCTCCCGAACGTTTCATCTTCAATGACAACTGTTGTGGAATAAGTTGGGCTCGAGGTGGCTCCGGCGATGACAGCCTCCTCCACGCCAACGCCATTGCTGCCGTTGATGTGGATTGGACAGGTTACTGGGACTGTCGTGTGGTCGACGGAAAGCACCAGTTCTGGTCACGAACTCTTCGCCTCCCCTTGGTGATCTATAGCATGTACGAGGTACCAAGGCGGTTCCTCGACCGCTGGATCAAGGGCGCCCTGCCGCACTGGGACGGCACCAAGCCCTGCAAGTGCGACCCGCCACCCGAAGGCCAGGGCAGCTGGGTCATGCGGACACGCGAGGGCTTCTGGGAGATGGTCAAGACCTGCCTCGCGTGTGAGCTCATTCATACTTTCGCAGGACCGTCTGACGAGAGCTATACCGCAGAAGATGACTATGACGACTGGCCCCGGCAGACCATGGCCCAAACCCGCGGCTGGATCGAGTTGGTCTGGAACGACCTGAAGAAGCTGGGAATGGTGTGCTCGGAAGAGGAGATGGCTGGGCTCAAGAGGAGCTTTGCCTTCGAGGCCATGGAGCAGAGCAGACACGACCCGACGCTGATAACGACGGCGCAGTACGTCTGTGTCTTGCGCGCTGCCTTTGAGCAGGAATGTGGCAAGCTGGAGTTTCACAGGGAGCTGCAGCTCAAGGAGGAGGACGGCGCTGAGAGGTTTTATAACTGGTAGGAAAAGGCATGGGCAACATGAGCCGTGCCAGGACATAGGGGAAGCATGGAGCAATAGGTGTATATTTGTTTGTAACAATAGGTGTAAATATGTTTGTAACAATAGTGGTATTTGTTTGTAATAATAGGTGGGCTTGTTTGTAGTAATAGGTGTGCCTGTTTATAATAATAGGGTACGAATTAATATTATCGGAGCTGTAGATTTTACATGGACTCCATGTCTGGTTCCGAGCTCCACACCTTTTCTGAATGCATCAACTGACGGAAGCAACCAGCGCGTTGACCGGGTAGCTTCTAGGAGGGCTTGCGGCTGTTCGCGGTAGAGAGAGCGGAGATGAGATAGCCACTCAAGGAAGCTATCTCTCGACTCAGTCAACAGTGCCTTGCCGTGCCTAGCCACCATCCTCCTCCGCCGTCCGAACGCCCTACATCTTCGCTTTGACCAGCTCGTCATGAGCGGAGTCTTCCCGGATCTTGAAGATTCTCTTTGCCCCAGGTCGGTATGGTGCCTAATACGCCGGCTGTGAGCAGTGGTGCAGTCGCCTACCGGTGGTGCCTAGTTACCCCCGGACGTGGGCGAGATGCTAGCACTCGTATTACGCCCTTTGTAAGCAGATGTGCCAACCCTACTGATGGCAAGGGAGATGGTAGTCCCATCAAAGCTAACCTATCGAGCCGTCGGTCCCTAGTTCCTGGCGTCATCAGTGATCCCGTCGCCCGGTAGGTGTTGGTCGCCTGCCACTTGGGAAACGGGCGCTGGGTGCGGCTGTCAGGAGATCCAAAGATCTTGGACGACGCTAGGCACCTCTCTCAAGCCTCAGAGTCGAGTATGTCTTGTAAAGGCGTATTGAAAAGGCTTTGGCCAGAGGCCGATAGAATCTTCGTCGTCGACTACTGGCAGACCATCGAGCCGGGAGCCAGGGCCTGCGGGAAGAATGTATGAAGGAAGCCGACAACTCAACACCTTGGCCCGGAAGCAGTGGCATGCCCGTCATGGAGAGCGCCAAAATGAGGTCGTGTTGCGGCTTGACACCCGACGGTTATGTCGGCATTGGGAACGGTGTCCGACGGTGGCTTCCTTAGGATGACAGCCTCGCTGGAGACACACGGCTTCCCGGGCCACCGCAGTCGTTCAAGAAATCCCCCCAGACCAGGAGCAAGGAGATCTCCTTCCTCAGACTATCTAGACTGCCATGTCAGTCATGGCCATCAGCGCGAGCAATGACCACAAGGGACGTACGGAGGATACCTGTGCCGCTGTAAACATTTGGTCGCTGGGGGCAGAGAATGCACGTCACGCGGCCTATCAAGTGGGTGACGAGGAGGTCACCGGGAAATTGTTCCTGCATCAGAGGGCGG
>PYSS01000252.1:0-16204 GCA_003049465.1 Magnaporthiopsis rhizophila
AAAAAAAAAAAAAAAAAAAAAAAAAAAAAAAAAAAAAAAAAGAGAGAGAAAATAAGCAGCGTAATTAGGCCCTGTGAGTGCCGCCATCACCAGCATAGCCACCGTGGGTGCCATACACAGAGTGGCCATGATGGCCACCGGCGGCATGCGTGCTGTATGGGTCGGTGTGGCTTGTGCTAGCATAGCTGGGGATGGTCACATCGTAGGTGTCGTAGCGACCAGCGCTGACGGCGCCACCGTGACCGATGTGGTGGTGGTGGGGACTTGCGTGCAGGCCGTAGGCGCCACCAGCACTGCGAGTTGAGTGGCCGGGTGACCTTGTGTCGTAGATGCTCGACGAAAGTGTCGAGATCCGGAGCCCTGAGCCAGGAGAAGACGACGGTTTGCCGAGCCCGGGCGAAAGTGTGCGTGTGCTGCTCGTCGGATAGGACGCAGCCCACGACGAGCTTGGGGGCAGGGAGCGTGGGCTTGGCAGGCCATGATCCATGTGGGTGTGGTGGTGGCCGTGCGCGGTGGCGATGCTGACGTAGCCCGCAGCCATAGAGGGATCTGTGGCTGTCGTCGCCGAGACCGGCGTCGGTGGAAGGCCAGAGTATGTAACAGCCGGCAAAGCAGGCAGACTGACCGGGGTGACGAGGTGGTGGGTCGGGGCCGGGGCGGGGTGGTGCGCAGGGAGGACCGACGGAGGACTGTAGCTGTACTTGGACACGATCTTCCTCAGGGCCGTCTCCAGGACCTTCCACGAGAACACCTTGATATCTTTCTCGATGTTGCGCG
Organism: Magnaporthiopsis rhizophila; assembly: GCA_003049465.1. Lineage (NCBI taxonomy): Eukaryota > Fungi > Ascomycota > Sordariomycetes > Magnaporthales > Magnaporthaceae > Magnaporthiopsis > Magnaporthiopsis rhizophila. Next base: position 778 of record PYSS01000252.1, read on the forward strand.
GCTTAGGGTTGCCGAAACCCATGATGACCTTGAAGAAATCCTCCGTGTCGCGGCGGTTTTTGCTGACCGTGATGGGCTTATTCCCTTCCAGGTTGCGCCGGATCCGATTCTTCTCCTCGACGTCGAACTTGTTGTTCCTGGGCGGCACGATCAGCCGCTCGAGCAGGTAGATGGCATCCACCGACGTGACGAAGCAGTCCTTCCTCTCGGCCCACCAGATGCAGCTGATGCAGATGGCGTTGGGCGGCCGGTCCCCAACGGGCACGGGTTTGCAGTAGGCCGCGAGCTGGGAGCCCGTCTGCTTCTTGGTGAACATGACGATGCGACGCTTGTTGGCCCACTCCTCCTGGGTCCAGCTGTTGATGTCCGCCATGCTGTTGAGCTCGTCGGGCCTCATTATCAGCTCCGCCTTGCGTGGGGGCGGCGCCGCGCCTGCCCAGCCGGTCGAGTAGATACCGTTGCCGTAGCCGTGACTCTGCGCCGAGGCGGCGAGGATGCTGGTGCGCGTCAGGTTGGACGAGCCCGGCTCGGCATGGTGCGACACCCTCGGCGACATTGTGACGGTCTGCCTCATCATGCTGCCCTGCGAGTGCGCAAGCGCGGCCTCGCGCACAATGTCATATCTCTCGGACGCATCCTGGGACCCATAGGCCGACCAGGCCCCCGAGCTCTGCCGCAGACTCGGCGGTCGGTACTGGTCTCCAAAGGATACCCGGCTCCTGTAAGAGCCAAGCATGTCTTCGCTTCCTTGGTTGTATGCAGTGGCGGCGGCGGCGTTGTTGGCGTCGTCGTCTGTCTGCATGTGCGGGGCGTCTGTGGGAATCTGTGTCTCGGCGAAGGGGACTCCAGAGACAGGAGTGTAGGGATAGGTATTTGTAGTCGCGTCCGACGAGATGCCGTGGGTATGCAGCTGATCTTGTTGGTGCGGCTGGTGCTGGTCATGGTGCTGGTGCTGTACTGGGCTGGCGATGTCTGATGTCCGGACAGTCAAGTGCGGCGGGTGCGGGATGTGATGGTTTTGTTGCTGCCGCTGCTGGTCCTGATGCATCTGTTGAGGCTGCGGCTGGACGGTGGGTGTAGTCGGAGTGCTGTGGGCGTCCACGTGGGCGTGCGGCCCAGTCTTGTGCCTGGCGTCCTCACGCGGCTGACCCGGGTCACCGGTCGCACCGACACTACTGGATAGCGGGCCGCCATGCGCATGCGCGTCATCTAGGTGATAAGTAAACGTGCCGCCGCTCACCACGCGCGCCATGCCGTCGCTCCCGCCGTCCACATAGAGCGTCAGGGGAACGCTGGCGGGCGACGCGCAGTTGGTGAGCATAAACTGCGGCGCCACGGCCGTGACGCTGAAGAGCCAGGCGCTGCCGTCCTCGCACGACATGCCGCTCTTGCGCACGTCGACTTCACACTTTTGCGATCCGAACGTCGCGTACATGTAGTCGGCGCATGTCGTCAGGTCCAGCTGGCTCGAGACTTTGAACATGACCCTTGTGCCCGACGGTCCAACCATCGGATGGCCTGAGAGGACGGCGAGGACTGAGCCGGCGGACGAGTCGTCCGCGGGCGAGCTCGCCTCATATTGCACAGGTGCGGTGGCATTGTTGGAGGAAAATGCGATGTTGTTGATCTGCTGCGGCGTCGCGTGGTCCGTCGGATGGCTGGAGAAGGATTGAGGCGAAAATTGCGAGTAGGGAGACTCGACGAACCCTGGAAGCCATGTTGAAAAAGCACGACTGGTCAGCGTCCATGATGTTCGCGCCAACGCTGAAAATGGAGCGATCCCATTCGCCAGATTTGCTCCCCTGTCACCGCGGTTGCATCCCGCCTTGCATGCATTGCCAACGATGGCTTGATGCAGGGGGGTCGGTCCGGCTGTTGGTCGACACTCTGCAAATTGACCGAGCCGCGGGGTCGCAGAGGACGAATCACATCGCGTCGCCGCCGCACTGCCTACAGAGGCCGGCAAAAACGGCCACCACCCGCGCACCCCAAGCCACAACGTGAAACCAAGGAAGGATTCTGCTCTTGGGACGACTCACCATGAACCTGGGACGGCTGAGGCTTGTATGCCGACATGGACATGGCCCCCGAAGCCGCCTCTTCCTCGTATGCTAAAGTCACCGTGTCTGGCGACTCAAGCTCCTCGTCCACGATTATGGGCCTCTGTGAGTGAAAGCCAGGCTGCAGATTGACAGATGCAAAGTCAGCGATACGATCCTTGGGTGAAAACTAGGCCTTCTCCGGCCAAAAAGTAAACCCCTGGCCTCCGCCACAGGTCGCATCCCCACAAGGCTGCCTAGACCTCTTCTCGGACCCGACAGTGTCCAAAACAAAACCACGGCTCAGATCTTTGGAGCAGGGCTGAGGCCTACGGTTGTTGGCCTCGCCCACAAAACCTGGCAACTGGGGCTGTGTTGCCGCCTTGGGTCGTGTTGCCCACATGCCAATATTTCGGACGGATGGGAAAGGCTGCAAGGAAAAAAATGTCTTGACTCACATCGAAGAGCTTGTAAGAAAACTGCTCGAACTTTGGTGCAGACATTCAAGCGAGTGTCCCGAGAGTTCTCGTGGACAAGTGTGTGTGTATTAGGGCGGTATTAGGGGTCGGCCGGGACGGGAAATCAACTCCTGCTCCCTACACAGGTACTGGGCGGCTAGGGTAATGTTTTGTTGTCTGGGAACGACGAATTCGATGTTCTGGAGACTCGTGGAAGGTCGTCAGTTCTCTGGATGATATGTCTTTGAATCTTTGCCCCGGCGCCACGGTGATTGAGATACACGTCTCACGCTAAAAGGAAGCAGGAATGGTGCGATTTGCAGTGTTTATAAACAATGTAGGGCCATCGGGTAATGTGCGAGGACAGAATTCCAGTTGGTGAATTGTAAGGATGGACTGGACTCGAGGCAGGCCCATTAGGCTACCAAGGTGAGACTGGTCTCGGACGCGCAGGGCCAAAACAGGCCGGGGAACGCGGGTTTTCTTCCATTTTGAGGGAAAAATGACAAGCAAGAACGTACATTATTAGGCCCGCTCCGCTCTGTTCAGTTAATTATTGGTAGTAGCTTTGCTAAACGTGGTTTGGTGCAAGAGACTCGTCGTTGTGTCGCTGGCGCTTGGAGGAAGAAATGCGGCGATAATTATTATTGGAGTCGGGACGAGGGATCTGTGCTTGAGTTATGCAGCCCACGGAAGCTCCTGTATTTCTGGAGACAAATAAAAACTTTTTGTCAGTCTATCGGAATTCTCTGGGTGTTCCGCTGCTGCTATGGGAAAACACGGTCGATGTCATGGCGAGGGTCCCGTACGAAGTGCAGTGTGGTGTGTCCTACGCTGGGCTTCTTGCGTGGATGTGATATTCTGCGGACAATGATAGCAAGCGATGGGCGCACGGTGGCCACGCACATCTGGGTTGGGGCGGGGGGAGCCACGGAGAAAGGAGCCGGACGCCAGCAGCCAAGGCAAGAACGTGGTTGCCTGAGGCGAGAGGAATGACAGAGTTGTCGACGGGAAAAGTATCCTGGGGGAGGAAGAGAAGAGAAGAGGCACATATGCAAGTGACCAGCGAGACAGCCGGGTGAAGTAGGAGGCTGGCTGGCACCAGGACGAGTTCAGAAAGAGGAGACAGGGGCTCCAGATCAGGGAGGGACGGAGCAAGGGCAATCGAGAAGAACGAGCGCATATCTTGGTCGGCAAAAAAGATAGAGCACGTCCAAGCCGTCATGGCATGACTAGAGCAGGGGCGCGTTTGGTGCTTTTCTCTCTCCCCTGCGCCGGCCGTGCTGTCTCTCTCGTCTCTCCCTTGGGTTGCGTGGGTGGGGGACGCGCGGAATGTGTGTCTTGCTGGTGCTGCTGGTCCTGGTGTCCTGGTGTCCTGGTGTCGGGGACGCTCGTCCGTCGTCTATCCACATCTTGTGGGTGACGTTGGGGTGCCTGCCAGGAGGCGAAAAGACAAGAGACCAGCTCGGGCCAAGAGAGGCATGGAGGCGCTCTCCCTGGCTGGCACTCCCGCGTGTGCAAAAGCCCTAGCCCAGATAGGGACCGGCGATGCGCATCATACGGGGTGGGAATGAGCTCGGGAGGGAGGCCGGGGTGGGAGAGGAGGGGTGGGGGAATCACTCGTCGCGGCGCCCAGAGAGTCATGGGGCTTGGGTGGGAGGCTTGTGCCCACTGCCTCGACCTTTGGGATGGGTAGCAGGCCACCTAGTTGACAGGGACAGGGAGGTTGTGTGGTAGCGTGGCTGGCGCGAAGGTGGAAATTGTTTCCCACTTGGAAGCGAAAGAAAAAAAAATAAAAAAATAAAAAAATAAAAAGGAAGGAAAAAGCGAAACAGCCCCGATCTATTCCTCCGGGAAGAAAGAGGGGTGACAGATTCCAGCGGATGACGGCTCAACTCTCAACTGCCAGTTGACAAAATTGTGGTGACAAAAACTGGACCCGGTCCACTGCCGGTAGTGCGCAGAAGCGGGTGCCGGGGGACCCCCCGGACACAAAGTCCGAGCGAGCCTGGACAGGGTAGGTGGAAATCTGGCAGGCATCCTCGCCTTCGTTTGCAACCTCTGGAGAGGGATGTTTCTGTGTTTCCGATGATAAAAGCCAATGGTCACGACCGCAGAGGGAAACGAGGACGGTTTATTGGGGCATCTCAGGGAGGGAGAAAGGCCGTGAACGAGGGCGGGCAAGAAGAGGAGGGTGAAGGGCGGAAAAAAACTGTGTGCATGCATGCATCAAGGCGGGACTTTGCTGCCTCCACCTACCTCTGGGCGACTCGGTATTTGGAGGCCAGCCAAATGGATAGGTACCGGCAAAGGGCCTAGTCTGGTGCGTCGTGCCTTCCCGCTGCCTGCGGCCTAATAGACGGGCGGAGGTGGTTGTTAGTCGCGACACAGCAAAAAGGGTGTGAGTTGAGTTCGTACGGCGACCCCTGGGGGTGGACGTATCGCGCCCCGTCCGTCTGTGGACACGAGAAAGAGGCCCACTCCAACCAATCCAGCAGCGAGCGAGCCCGTTTGCGACGTTCAGTTGGACAGTTGGAAACGGGGACAGTACTGACAGGGGGGGTCGCGAATGGTCGCTGGGGGGTGGGGTGGAGCTGGAGACCAGTCAGTCTGGCCCTCGGCACCCTTGCAAGAGGCGGCGGCGGTTCTTGCACGCTATCGCACCCGCACGCCCTTCAATAATCCGTCGAATATGGGATGGCGCGAAGGGCTCTCCACTTACAGGGCGCGCTGGAATCGTGTTTTGGAAATGCCGGTGCCCTTGTAAACGCGCCTGTAGCCTGTCGTTGTCGTTGGCTTATTGCGAGGCGGGCGGAGCACGACGGCCAGTAGCCCTCCTCCTGGCCCTCTCCTGGAAAGAGCGAGGGTAGGGATTGGGGTGCCTTTGCTGGCGGGGAACGTCCGGGCAGATCGAGCAATCGATATCGATCTTTGCCCTTTAAACCCTACCGGTCAGCTCCGGACCAGTTTCCTGAGGGAATGTCAGAGCAGCCGGCGGCGGGCGGTATCGGCTCTCTCCACGCCGTGGTCGGAGTGGTGCGGGCGTCACTAGTCAGGTCCTCTGCTTGGCGCAAAACCAACGATAACTCGGCGGCTCTAATTTTCCTGTCTGTCAAGGCCGCCGGCGTCGATCCTTAGACGGAGAAAAAAAGAATAAAATAAAGCTCCTACGATCCGGGCTGGGCTTGACAAGCCCGAAAATGATCCGACCGATGTATTTCGACTCCCTATCGCGCAATATCCCCCGGTTAGCTTGCATGTAAATCCCAGCACAGGACCAATAGCCGCCACCGACTGCAGGGGAAGAAGTAAAGGGAGCTAGGCCGGAATCGCGGCGCGCTAGCTCTCCCCCGTTCCTATTCCTGGCGCCCTTCTTTTGGGTGGGAAGGGGCCAGTGCAGTCGGATGCTGAGAGTGACCGCACGATTATTGCCAACGGCAGCTAATCCCATCATGCTCCCTTCGAGAGGCGTTTGACCAAGACCCAGCCGGGATCAGCCTCCAGGGGCAGCACCGTGCGTGCTTCCTCTCAGAGAGCCGCCCAGCTCGGCAAGGACAACCTCCCTTCGAAGGCTATCATTCGTCTACCGGCAACAAGGGGGGAAATATGGAAATTGGCGTGGAGCTGACCGAGGAGATGGGCTTATTGGGATCTCTGTGTGGCTCCCTCGCAACAGGGATTCGATATCACCCGCAGCGTCCAAGGTGGTGCGCGTCGGGGTCTGCCCACAGAGAGCTATTCGTTATCTCTCACGCGCGCATGATCTGCACGCCAGCTTGACCGTGTCCGAGTCCGGTGCTCGAAGTTGGCTTCGCGAGTGGAGTGGTCGATCTTGTGCCCACGCAAGCACACGATGGGCTGGGCTGCGGTGACGGGGAACAGCGTTGGGTGTTTTGTTCCACAAGGGAGAGTGGCTGTTGAGCAATGAATGAGCGATTACCGTAGATACATCAGGGACGGGCTCCGAGAGAGAGAGAGAGAGGGCGAGGGCATCAAAGATTATAGATGCTTCGAATCTCCATCCGCCATCAGTAGAGCCACCCCTGTCGAAGCATTCTTCTCCCTGTTATACTGGGCTCAGCAAGTAGCAGACTTGTGCAACCACTGCCGCTATCATAATGACCACACTCGCCGTTGCTGCTGTCATGGATAGCGCCGGACCCCATCATAGTCGGACAGCAGAAACGCCTGGCAAAGACGCATGTGGAACAGGCCAGATACTGCAATCTAGAGCGTGGCCCTGGGCGCGGCAAGGTGTGGAGGGAGGTCAACAACATGTACATGCCGAGTACCTTGGTTGCCGGATGGACGGCTTTGGGTGCCAGCATCCGACTGGGATGATACATGTTGCTTGGACTAGGAGGTCTGTTGCGACGATGCGCATCAGAGCCCTTGGGGCCACCCCCAGGTCTTCCGTTCTGCCCGGGGTGTGGATAGAAGCGCCCAGTAATACAGCAGCATTGCTGGTACGGGACAGCGTTATTGCTGGATATTGGGTGTGGTTTGACAAGGACGAAAACGGTAGTTTCTTTTTTCTTTTTTCTTTTTTCTTCTTCTTCTTTTTCTTTTTATTTTCTAATTCTGTTCCCTTCTTCTTGGCTTTTTGCCCCGATCGCCATTCTGAGTGTGGTGGTACTTGGCGATGGCGCCTTTGGCTGGCCATGGGTGGGGTGGCTCGGGTGTATTTCTCGGGCCGGCTTCGTCTGCTTGGGTACTTTGACATCGTCTCCGACTCGTACGCCCGTACCAATCTCGGCCTGAAAGCTGCCATCCGAATCGTGCCCCGTGTGGACGGCTGGGGGTGGTGCTTGCGGTCGGAAAGGTCTCCGTGGCCGGGCAGTGCAGGAGACGTTGCTCGTGATTGGGCCACCATGCGTTTTGGTTGCGAGCACTCATGTTACGGTGACGGAGATGACTGCTGCTGCGCGTGGTGAAGGAAACTCCAAAATTGGAATCCGGAAGGAGCGATGCCCAGAACGAGTGCAGATTTGCACCCGCACCAGCGTACATGTGCGTAGCGCTTCTGGTTTGTTAACGTCCCCATCCCGTCTGATTCCGCGGGGCAGGAGCGACCCGACGGGAACATGTCACAACCAAGCCGGAATCTCGTTCCATCCCCACCATTTGGCTTGATTCTTCCTGCTTCATCTTTTTTTCCCTTCCCTCCTTTGGTTATGCAGGCATCCTCACTCCCGTCGTCGGCTTCTCTCTGCTGGCACCGTCTCACAATCTTTCAATCTTCGTTTGGGCGATAATACCAACCCGAGTCGTGACGGGCGCCCGCGGCAGAGGAACGTCCTTTGCCATCCGCCCGCCCCAGAAATCCTCCACCACAATCAAATGTTGCTCCGTTGGTGGCTCTTCCTACGAAGGCGTCAGGCGAGCGGCATGGTGTGACGAGTCAAGGTGAATGTCCTTTGCACATGGAGGGTCACACCATTATTGTCTTCCCTCTGCGGCAGCTCGGTGCGACTAGAACACACGGCTTGCACTACCGGCCGCACCGCGCTTGCCATCACGCCCCTGGTGTTACACCCAACTTCTCATCCCCAGGGGCTTCAAGGAGAAGGAAGCCGAACGGAAACGCTGCCAGGCAACGAGACTCCCCCAGAGTCTTGGAGCCCGCCCATGCTTCATACCTGGGTCCCACAGACGTTAGTCGTTTGTATTGCCGTTTGTCTCTATGACCTACCTCTACTTGCCGCCATACATCCCCACGCCTTCCATCTCTGTCTATCATCAACCTAGCTGGTCATATGATGGGACCGGACATGGTTCTTACCACCCACTGATCTCGCTGGGGTGTCGTGTGGGCGACCTCGCCTGGACGTTCCAGCGCGTCGTCGCCTGATCCACTGACCATCTAGCCAGAGGCGGTCGGCTGGCGCAACGTTGTAAAGGTCCACAAGAGTCGACGCGGGGAACGGTCCCAGCGGCCGCAAAAATAGGCCACGGCGGGGATCCTGGACCAGGTGGAGTTCTAGCGGGACTGCCCGCATACTTGGATTGGACTTGACTGGCAGTCTCATGACGACCAGACCAAACCGCTCCGTGCGATGCAGCCACCCAGTTGCCCTTCCGCTCTTCCGCTTCTCGTCCTGGGTCTTTCGGCCCTGCAATTGTCCGTCGATATTGTCGCTGGGGGCCTCTGGGACGCCACACTCATACCGCCGACGAACTGCCGTGTTCCGTCCAGAGTGGCCCACGATTGCGCTCTGTTCATTGGGCCGCGCGGGTTGGCATTGCACATGCCACACCGGCCTGCCGTGGGTATGCTCTCTCGCCCCCGCCATGCGCTCAACCGCCGGCTGTGTTTCTGGCCGACACCTCCGCCCCCGTGGGCCGGCCGGCCGTGGCAGGCCATCCGCGTTTCGATTTTCGTCTCGGCTGGAATGGACATGGCGATCGCTTGGTGCAAGTCTCAAAAGACGGAATGGCCAAGCGCGTGTGGCCTCAGCTGCAAATGCCGTCATCTTTGGTGGCGCCCCCTCCAACAGCGCTAGACCAGGATCCTGACCTGCATCTGGTCCCGGACTTCGGGCTGCCTGGGTGGACGCCTCGACCACCCTGCGCCCCAACCGCGGCACTGACTACATGGATATGCGCCAACCTCCCTCACGGCACAGTGAGCTGTTCTGGAATGTTTGATCGAGGGTTGCCTGCCGCTTTTTCGCTATTCCTTCCTTGATATGATTGCCTGCCCGGGCGGCTTTTGCCGTCGGCTTGATCCGAGTTTCTGGCCTGCCATCGCGTTTCCCCAGCAGGTTTTTTTTTTTTTTTTTTATCTTGCTGTTTACGCCGGAGTCAAGTGGTAGGCCAATCCACGGCCGCCACCTGGCTGGCCAAGCGCACACCATCTGCGATTCACAGCTTGTGGGTGGCGGCGGTGCCTTGCAGGCCGCGGTTCCGAGATCCAGGTTTCGGTCATCCTTCTCGGTTGCTACTTCCATTGTCCCGATCCTCTTCCTGCTCCTCCTTCTCCCTCCCCACCACCCTTTCCTGCACCTTTCTCGTGCGCTGTCCGCGCTTGCGGGTGGGCGCACAACCGCCGCGGGTGAAGAAGGGAGCACAAGAACAGAGTCAAGAGCTCAAGACCGCGCCGCCAGGAGTTGCCCACAATCCTTGAGCTACTGATCATGTACGCCGATATTATAGCTGGTTTAGGTCTAGCCGTCTCCAGCCTAGCCTAGCCAAACCATCGCCGCCTCTTCGCTAGGTTGCTGACTCCGACGCAACGCTTGCTGCTGAAGAAGGGGTGCTATGGAGGTGTACGCTCACCATCCACCTGCTCACGTCCCTTTCCGTGCCTTATCTTCCCAGGCCCAGATTTATTCATGCCCACGTCCCTGTTTGGGCAAACAGCGGCCATGGCCTCGTTCGCGTCGCATAGCCATGTCTTTGCTACACCACAGCGCTTGTATCTTTTGTATGGCCTTTTTTCCATCTCCCGTTTGCCGAAACCTCTCATGCTGTGCGACCTCACTTCTGTCCCCTCCTTTGTCCGATTCCGTATCCGTCCTCTGCTCCTTGTGCTGCGCAAGGTGCCTGCCTACCTAGTAGACAGTCGACCGCCACGCTAGATCTCAGGCTTGGTCAAGACCGTCGACAAATCTCCCCGGGCCCAGGCACCCGGACTGGGACACCTGCACGTAGCGGACCCACCGCGAACACAAACACAGACCACTCGGGCCTGGCTTGCCACAAAGCCTGTCGTGTGGCGCAGACGTTTCTCGCTTGCCCACAGCATCGAGTCTTGTTGGCTCTCCTGCTCCGACGAAGCTCGTCCCTGGTCGCGTTCCCGATTCGGCCGCTCGAGCTCTGGCCTCGTGGCAGCCAACTCAGCTCAACGGTCTTGCGGGGTTTGACTGCGTGTTTGTGCTTTTGTTTGACCTCGTTGGGGATTTGCGCGTCCAAGCTCGGTTGTCTGAAGACACCAGCCCTGTCGTTGTTGTCTTATTTTTTTTTCTGCTTTTTATCGACGGGTATTGCTCCCCGATATCCGGGCCTCCAATGCAAGTGGAACTGGTTTATCCTTGGGCAAAGCAGTTTTTTTTTTTTTGTCGTTCCTCTCATGCTCGCCGCAGCATCCTCAGGACAACCCAAGCGGTTGAGTACCAAATGCGCCACATAACACAGCGCCATGCCCTATTTCCTTAGCACATCTCACTCGCGAGCCTGCGTCTCCGCTGGCGGTAACACGCTGCGTGCGATAACAGCAAAGAATGCGTTGTCAACGTGCTTCTTAGGGCGCCGATCACGAGGCCATGCTGTATCACAAGGCCAAGATTCGACTGCAGATCGGAGGAGACTAGAGAGAACAGGAAACTTGACTTCAAGAAGAGGCCTTGCATGACTTTGCAAGGCGGCCGGCCAAAAGAGAAACGGCAACAAGCCGGCCGATGGCCCAAACAGCCGGCAAAGTCACAGCCCATTCCAGGTGTTCTAAACTTATACCGGCTACCCGGGAGTCCGGGAAGCAACGGCCGTACCGGCTGCCATGCCTTGACACCCACCCGTGGATTGGGGTGGCCTCACAGCCTCCGCTCCTCCGGCGGCCAAGCTCGGCCGGGACAAAGGGAGAGACGAAGAAGAAGGACTGGGTCCGCAGCCCCATGGACCACGAATAATGCGGCTGTCTGACTGTGTGCATCTATGCGATTCCCCACGCCTCCGTCAGCTACAAGACGGCATATTGTCACAATTATTGGGCTCGGTCAACCCACTCACACAGCGTGCTCAGCAGGTGGCCCAGTATGCGGCCCAGCAGCGGTAAGGAAACACAGCCAGCAGACGTGTACGGCTGCGGCTATCCGGGTGCCGGCGCACGCCATCTCGAATGGGGAAGATACCGACAGATCCTGCAGCAATGCGGGCGTTCGCCCAGTCATGGCCCTAGAGACCGTATCACCACATTGCATTCCTTGGACCGACTATGACCCCCGAATCGGGATTAGCTTTGGTTACGTCCGTAAGACGCGAAAAGAAGAGCAGCGTGGCACGACAGGGGCAGCCTACCTCAGAATCCAGGACCCCAGAGACGACTCTAGCCTTTCACCACCACGGCCCTGCTGGTATTTCTCATGATTATGCCCGATTACAAACGCGGGTGACATGTCAAAACTTCAGCATTCGACCCTGGCCCCAGCAGAGTTGATGTCCTCCGCTGATACCCGACCGAGGGGCCGCCCAGGTTTGCTGTTGTCTCCCTCAGTTGCGGTCACGATACTAGGATCGGTGTTACACACAATCTCCCTCTCGTCCGACCATTATAGCCGCGACCTGTGCCATCAGCGACGGACGACGAGAGGTGGGTACAGGACCATCAGCTCCCGCCGCGGCTAGTCACCGCTGCTGACCACCGCCCTTCCTGAACCGTTCCGATTCTTTTCCCACTCAAAATCACCGCAGCATGGCCAGAAGGCAGGGGCGGGCCGGGCTGATTTTGACCCGGCGTCGGAAGTCGGTGGATCATAGCGGGAGCCGACGTCGGTGGCGCTCGACCTTGAGAGCACGGAGCGGGCGGCGAAAGGTGCGTCGCGTCCAAGCGTCAACGACCTAGATCTGCAAAAGATATACCCCCTTGGGGAGGGCAGGGCTGCTCGCCTGCGCGAGGACAACCCGAACATCCGGTGTTTACACGGCAGCGCTGCGGTTGCGCCCTCACTTATGCGACTCGCCTAAGGATAGATTGCTGGCAACGCTGTTCGACGGAGAACGGCGGCCCCTTGCCTCGGCACATCTTGCCCTCCTCATCAGAGCGTTTTTTGCGGGCAGGCTGTTCCACCTTTCAACATTTTCTTTGTCTCCTCCTCGCACAAGACGGTGGCAGTAGAGAAGTCGGATACTCGCGCGTGCGAGTGGAACTGGAGGCCCGTAATTTGCTACTTACGTCCGCACACCCCCCCTCTCCACCGCTGTTGTATCTCCACCTCTCCCTCTCGCCCAGCCTGAGAACTGACAAACGAATGGAGTCGTTCACAGAGCGTTTTTTTCCCACTCCACACCTCCTCGCACACTCATTCTTACTCGACGAAAAGAAGTGAGAGATGCAGCATCACGGCGATTCGCACAGAGAGGATGGCACAACAGGTTCGCGTTACCTCACTTTGGTCGTACGCCGGTTACCCACGTTTAGTTCTCACACAAAAAAAACAGTAGAAAATACGTAAGGGCGGGAACAGCGGTCACCCGTACACGAGACTGGATTGGCAGAGACCGGTCCCCATCTCTCTAGCCTCCTTGTGTCCCCGATCTGGCTCGGCTTCCCACATCATCTCTCTGGGAGCAACGAGAACAAAAAAAAGGGGGGGAGGAGGACGGGGAAACACGAGCGCTGGTTGGCTGCCCCGGGTTGGCGGGACTGTTTGTCAGCGGATCAGTGCTCGTGAACCGGCCCCTAGCGGATTTGGCTGGTCTTTCATCGGGCTCACGAGCTACATGGTGGTGCTAGCCTTGTTTGTGCAGACGGAAGCGTGGAGGGTACCGCCGATGCGAGGCGGTGAAGGCAACAATTACCAGCATAGTCAAACATCCACAGAGGTCACAAATCTTCTAGTCAAGGACGAGAAGTGCCGTCGGGTGTTGGGTGTGCTGGATGTAAACAAGGGCTTGTAAAAGATATCACTGGAAAGGTAATTAAAAATAAAAAAAAAGGTCAAGATGCATAGATTACCTCGCGTATTTAGCAGCAAAATAGAACTCTGCCGAGGTGTTTCAGTGGTTGTCGGACATGCTACGGCCATTACTCAACCACCAGGCCGGGGCACGGCTGGCTACTTCTTGATCATGTCCGGAGCCGCAACGAGATACACGTGATTCCAACTTCCCGGCCGAGGCCTAGCATATCTTGGTTGTTTTCTATCTATCTCCGTTCCACTTCTTTTGTTCTCTCTTTTTTCTTTTTTTCCCTTTTATTTGTTTTCTTTTGCATTCCTTTGCAGGTTCTCGCGTAAACAAGCCACAGCCTCGCCAGAAGTGCCACCAAGCGTTAAGCGTGATGCTGTGTATAATCGTTCCAGCAGTCATTGTAACGCTTTGCCGACCATCACAATTCGGTGACTTTTGTGTTAAGGTCATCTCCATGAAGCTTCGGCCTGACATGACTAGATTTCATATGAAGATTCTGAGTTCAGCACATGAACTCACAGTGAGGCAACGGCGAAGGTATTAGACTCTTTTTCGTTAAGCCCCGTCACGCGTTGATTCAAATCCAGCGTTTCCCACGAGGAACAAGACCACCCGTGGCTGCCGGTCATGCTCCTCCCCACCCCATATCCTGCCCATTTTTCCAAGAACCTGGATATCTGGCTCATGACATCTGGTGAGACGCTGTCTCTGACTTATGCGTGAGCCACAGGAAGCAGTGGGGGACAAAGGGGCCGGCGGGATGTCACACGTGGGGATCTCACATGCACGCTTCTCTGGACGGTGGCAAACAGCACGCTTGCTGTAATGGCATGGACGGCCCGCTGGGGCTCATGAATTTTCTATCAACTTAGCCTGACGTGAAATCAGTAATTAACTGCTCGGTCGTTCTACCACCTACCACACTTCATCGCCACGAGCTAAACCTTCTTTTGAGAAACGACTAATTGAATAGCCTCCTTTCATTGCTATGATACATACGTAGAAGCTACGAGGCTCCAGGCCGTGAGAAAGGAAAGACTGAGACAGGTGCACCGGCAGACACATCAGCAGATTCGGAAGTGTTCAAACACCGCGCGCAGATCCCGCAACCTTCCTTCGCCGTTTTGGGCCTAGTGCCTGTCCTTCTTAGCAAGGAGGCTTCGGAGTCCGACCGCAAAGGCAGAAAACGGTGTAAACGACATGGGTCCGGCAAGAAAAAAAGATATGCCGCAGCGGGAAGTGCCAAGCGAGAGAAGGAAAAAGGAAAACAAAAACAAAAATGGTGAATAAACAAACAAACAAAAACAGGAAAAACAAGGGTTCGTGATGATCGCCCGTTCCGAAGTGCCGAAGGAGGGAGTGTGCAGAAAACAAGCCCCTTGGCGGACAAAAGAAAGCGCGAGAAAGGATCGACAAGATTGCGGGTTTCGGGCGATGCCTCTTCAGGGACATCCCTGCGAGGCGGCGCTGAGGCTGGGCGAATAGCGCCGAGCGAAGGGAGGGGCGTCGAAAACTGCACCTCATGAAAGTTGGGACCCCAAGAGGAACATTGGCGATTGGCCATGGTCTTGGTGGGACAACGACGTATAAAACCATAGGTGGCGTTAGTATGCTATTATAATGAGGGAGGAATGGGAGGGCGGGGGCTAGATGACATGGCTGTTTGCTAGTGCCACAGCTGTATCAGGTATAGAAGGGGGTGGGCGATGCAGCTGCACGCTGATGCACGCACAACACCAGAGGGAAGAAGACAACACCCCACGTAAACACATAGCAGGGAGGTTTTATTCACACCACCATGCGCTAGCGGCTCTCTGCCCCCGCTGCCGACACTGAGCTAGCCTGCATGGGATGTGCCGTACTCTCACGGCTAAGCTACCCAGGTAATAATAAATTACATCACCGTTCAGCAAAGTGGACTGATTCGGGCATATTCACGCACACAAACGCACACTCCGTGGCAACGAACGCACAATAAAGTACGCAGATATTAGCTCGCTTGCTCCAACTCCATCCGGCCAGCCAGCGACGCCTACAGCAACCGGGATAGGGATACACAACCACCATAGGTACACAAACAGAGATGGGACCGGCCGGCCCCATCTGAAACAAACCCCTATGGGTGGACGTAAGGGAGGCGCCCGCCCGCTCGCCTGGCCGCCACGCGCCAGCCCGGGACACTCGGCTGCGCAGCCATCTCATTGGCGGCGCCGGTTCCCTGTGGCGTCTGCAATGGGGCATGCTAGATTTTTTTTTTTTTTTTTTTTTTTTTTTTTTTTTTTTTTTCCCCCCCCCCCCCCCCCC
>PYSS01000253.1:0-7500 GCA_003049465.1 Magnaporthiopsis rhizophila
AAAAAAAAAAAAAAAAGCAACCTCAAAGGAAGCAAAAGAGAAGATGGGATATCAGATGGGTGCTAGTAGCAGGACCAGCTAGTCGCACGCATGCCGAAGCAATAACCCCCAAGCGTAATGGCGGCAAACAAAGGGGCCGACCGGCCACCTGGCTGGACGATGGGTATGCTGGAAATGACGGCGGCCCGGCGGGCGAGAAGACAGATCCCATGTCGCCCATGTCTAAAGATCTGGATCCATTATCGGCCGAGGATGGAGGCACGTTCCGGCGATCCTGGTTGATCGGGATGGCCGAATTCCTCTGGCCAGTGTTTCATGCCCGAGAAATGCAACGTGTCTCGCTATGGCGTGGTTGGGGTGGGCTGGGGCCGCTGTTGCGACCTGTTCGCCATGGTCGCCTCATCATTCGTCCATTTCTTGTTTTTCATTCGCGCTGTTCATCTCGCTCATTTACGTGTTGACCTGCTCTGGCTGCGTTCCGGCACGCGTCCCTGCGAGTGGCTGCCGACGGCGATCGAATCAAAGTCGTAGTTCTTTAGCGTCTGTTCGTACTTTGGGCTGCGAAGAAATTTCGGGACCGAGTCCTATGGTTTCACAAAAAAAAAAAAAAAAAAAAAAAAGGTCAGTCATCCGATGTGTTCTTAGTCACCCACTACCAATCAACCGAAGAGCGAGCTGGGAATGCTTACGCTGGCCATCAGCTTGAACACGGCCGTCTGGGCGTCCTCAAAAAGGGCAGTGACCTCGTGCAGGGTCTCGATCATGGCCACGTCCTGGCCCACGGCCTTGGTCATGCGCGTCGCCAGGTTGTTCCTCAGCTGATGGTCGATATTCAGCTCACACGGCGACCCCGGTGCCAGGAAGGCATTGTAGATGCCGTAAGCCTGCGCCATTATCTCCTTTATGACGTCCATGGAGCTGGGATTGGGGCTCTTTTGGGCCGTCCGGATGCCCTGGCGGCAGTTCCGCACGAACTCGTCGACGTCGAGGTAGAACGAGAGGTTCTCCTCGCAATGCGTCTCGCGCAGGTTCTCACGGAAGAGCAGGCGCAGGGCCGCGTCGTTCAGAATCTTCTCGAGACGCTGCGTATTGGAGTCCCTTGCAATACCCGACCGGCTCGCCTGCGCCGAATCGCTCTCGGATGAGCGGCCCCTTATCGAGGCGCCGTTGATGAGGTCCTTGCCCTTGGCCGTCAGCTGGTACACGGCGTGTTTCGTCGGCTGGAACTGGTGGCAGACGGGGAACTGTTGGATGTAGGAGCGATCCTGCTGAACCGCCTCCATCAGTTCGTACTCGACGAACAGCGACGCAATCTCGACCGTCTCGCGGCGGTCGACCGTGGTGCAGCAGTCCATCAGCCAATCGGTGGCCGACTTGCCCGTGAAGGTGTCCTTGTACGTCTTGCCGCCAAGCTTGCGCTCCGCAGCCATCTTGACGCCCGTCAGGCCGTCCCGGTAGTCGCTCAGCGAGTCGGAATCGGCCGAGCTCACGCTGGTCTTGACGTTGGGGCCGTTGGCACCGATGAATCTCCTAAAGATTACCTCAATGGTGCCGTGGTCCGTCACCAGCTTGTCCGTCTGGCCATCCCTCTCGAGTATCACGAGCTGGGTCACCGAGGACCCAATCAGCTCGCCGGCCTGTTTCTGCTGAATACCGTTCCTGGAGCAGAAGCGGTCCAGGATGCAGATTCCCTTGGGCGTGAGCTGCCACACGGAGCCCTTCATGGTGTAGACCTGCTGGTATTTTCCGTCGGCCGACTCGATGAAGCGGGCTTCCAGGAACCGTTGACATATCGAGCGAGCCATGTCCTTCGCCATGGAAAAGGTCGTGGTCGTGGTTGTGGTCACGATCCTGGACGGGTCTTTAGGATCAGGCATGCGGTTGGACTGGGAGAATTTGAGCGAGCCGAGGTTACCGATCGCATCCTCGGACAGGAACGTGTGCTCGACCTTGGTCAAGCGCACGCGGTGGGCAGAAAGCGGAAGCAGGCTGACGACCAGTGTGCTAAAAAGGTCTTTAAAATCCTGTGGGCCGGCGTAGGTTGCGTGGTTAGCGACAAGCCAGAAACACCAAAAGGCACGCACTCCATCGATCTCCTCCAAGACTGTCGAGAACGTCATGGCTGTGCGGACAGATGCGCGAGTCATGCGACTCTACAGGGCGGTTGGTTCGGTGCGATAGGGGAAACGGAAAGAGAAGGGCGGGTTTTGGGGGCTCAATTGGGTGGCACGGGCTGCGAACCTTTGTGAATGGACGGTCGTCATCCGTCATCCGTAATAGTCTCGACGATGTTTGATGCATTTTGCTGGCGGGAGATAGGTAGATGGGGAGCGGGCGGCCAGGGTCGGTGGCAGCGTAGGGAAGCGAGGGTGGGGTCTTTAGCAGGCTGGTGCCGGACGCCTGGGCGTTCCGCAGCGTCGTCGACGACAACGGCGAGCCGGGCGAGAGAGTCGACGCTCGGTTGCGACGAGTGGCGTCGGGGCTGGGCTGGTCGACCAAGGAGGGCAGGTCGGGCCCGGCGGAGAGGCGGCTCGCCGACTGGCGATGGCGGATCTTGGGATCAGAGAAGGTCCTGTCAATGGCCGCGGCGGCATACGAGAATATGCCCCCGGCCTTCTGTGCCTTGACGAAGGGCACGCTCTGCTCGTTCCTGTGCGCGGCGCTCGGCGGGCCGGTCGAGGAGGACGCGAGAGACGGGGCAGCGGCCTCGGATTGGGGCGCGGAAAGCTCAGTGCTGTGATGTTTGTGGTAGTTGTGGTACAGAGCTATGGCTGCTGCGTCAACGTCGACGTCTGCGTCCGCCTGTTGCGACTGGGCTGCGAATGATGGGTAGTGGGAGCCGGTGGCCATCTACCGGTGCAGCATTCAGCAGAAGAAAAGGCTGTTAGTTGAACCGTCGAAATGGGGGTGGGGGGGTTCGCGGGACGGCAGCCGAGTTGATTCAAATAATAAGAAAGGGGGGGAGGTGGAAATGGAAGGATGGATGGAAGCCCAGAACATGAGCCGCCCCTGGTGGATGTGTGCAGAAATAAAAGGTGGGCTGCTGCGACTGGCAGACCTGCCACCCCCGGCCAGTGCTTTCGGGTTTGATGGGAAGGAGAGAAGTGGAAATAAAAGAAATCAAAGATGAAAATGAGGGAAAAAAAGAAAAAAGAAAAAAAAAAAAATATGAAGGAAAATATGAAGGAGAAATAATAATAAAAAAGAAAGGTAGGCCGGAGAGTTTGTCGGTCAGCTACCGCCTCCACCCTGGGAGCGTGTAGCGGTACCGCGGTACCTAAGCGGAGGACGGGGGCATGGGCCAAGGCCTGCTGAGGTACTGGTACCTTGACGCAAGCAACAGTGGAGAGTGGTGGGGAGTCGCAGCGGCTGGCTGGGATGGTAGGCTCCAGCTTAGCTGGTAGCGGTAGGTAGCACCACCCCCCTGGGCGACCTGCACCTGCACCTGCCCGTCCGACCAGGGGCCCCCCCAACAACAGCCGGCGAGTGCTCCCCAATCAGGTCTCCCGCAAAACTACCCCATTCATGGCTTTATCCAGCGCCAGACCACGCCGTGTGCGAATTGTGTGTATATGTACTGTATTGCATCTGGGCACGCCGACGGCTGATGGAGGCAAAAATGCAGCCGGATCCTGCGGACTGACGTGGGAAAGAAAAAGAACAGGCTAGACAATAGGACGTTGGAAGACGCAGAAGGAAGCAGCATTGCTGGCATGTCAGGCCATATCTGTGCCTGTGCACACACGCCGCCAGCACGAGGTGATAAATCTACCTGCAATCTAGCGCGCGTGGCCAGACACCAGATGTATGGATGCACGTCAGGCTGTGACACGTTGCCGCCAGCCTGGAGCCACAGGCCCCGGGCCCGACTGGCAGGGCCGTGCTGCGTCCGCCGGGCTCCATGACGCGGCTGCTGGGGAGGGCCAACAACCGGAAGGCAGGCAGGCGGCTGCTGAGATGGGCAAGCAAGACGCGACAACAAAAACAAACCAGTAACCCGGTAAGCCCCGTCCTGTGCGTGGTAGGTGCACAGGCAGGTGCTATCCAGCGCACTCTCCATGACCTCAAGATTGGAAACCAGTCAGCTTAGCGGGGCCACTTTTTGGTAGTGTGGCTGCCACGTGCCGCGGAATTGATAGCATCTTGATTCAGCGCCCTATCGGATGGAAGGAGAAGTCCCAACAAACGAAAGCAAAAAAAGACACGGCAGGCACGGCTGGTTCTGACACCAGGCAACCGGGCAGGGATGAAGTGATTGCATTTTGTCTGCACAGACTGGGCGGGGCAAACTTGGGAGGAACGGATGGCCGCTCCAACCCACGAGGCAGCCACCTGGGATAGGGATAGAAAACAAAAGCAGCCGTCAATTCTCTGACACAACGTGCCCACTGTAGAAGAAAAAGGGGGCGATTGACAAAGCCCGACTGGATACGTATTGGAATGTCCCGGTTTGGTGTGTCATCAGCTGGGCCCTCCACAGTCGTACAGGGCAGGCGGCGGCGGTGGTGACCTGGTCGCCCGCATGATGGAATTGAGGTAGCGCGACTTGTGCCAGCAGCAGCTTGCTGGGAGCGGGAATAATGGGGGAGAGGGGTGGAATGCGGCAGCGGTCTCACAGCAGCAGCTCGACGAGATCGGCGCGTGGCTTTCAGGGATCTTTGCCATCAGACCAGCCTGCTTTGGGGCAGTGGACCCTACCGGCCACGCTGTGGGATTACTCCATGTGGAGCCCATCCCTTGCCCTCCGGCCACCCACGACGCCGCTCGGCGACGCCCATGTTGCAGGTTCGCATGGGTGCCAGGGGGGGTGGTCCACCCACCAGGGATGCGAATGCTGTCACACTCGTGGCCGACGCTCCGGTCCGGCCTTTTTCAGCCTGCGCGCAACTCTCCCGCCCACTGGCTCACAAGCTGGCGGGCTGACATGCGTGAGCGCGTGCGTGTGCCTGCCCGCCTGACTGTCTGCCTGCCCGCCCGATTGTGTGACCCCGTCTTTGCCGGCCAGCTGCTCAGCCCGGCACCAGACAAGACCAACAATTCAAATTTGGACCGCGATCCATCCGCCAGTGGCGATTCGGGATGGGACTGGCACCCTGCAATCAATCGGGGTGCTCAGGAGGTAGGAGGCGTTTGCCTGTCCCAATATCGGCGGCCAATTAAGACATGCTGCCATTCCTGGGCAAGCTTCGCCATGGTTTCCCAGCTCCTTTTTAACCTTTGCGCGCGTCGGTGGCCCATCCACCCTGCATCTTCTGGAACTGTTCCGTCGGCGCAGTTGGTGGGCCGCCGCTTGAGACACGAGGCCCAAGAAACGACAGACACATGGGACCCAAATTGGCAATTGGGAAATCTCTGCCATGCTGTGCGACTCTTTTCACGTCCACACAGGATATCGCACGGCCACCAGCTGTGGAGGGCTACACTGGCAGGACTCCACTCTCCAAGTCATCAAATGGCCGTTTCGAACACCACAGCGACAGGAATTGATGGTCTGGCGGTCGGGCAGTGGGTGAGAAAAAGAAGCCTGGCTGAGCTTGGTTGGTTGGAGGTGGGGCTGGGAGATCACAAACAGCGGGAGCGAGTCATCCGTGGAAGACGGCGATGGAAAAATCAAACGAGTTGAAAAAATAAAAACACGCCAATCAACCGGAGATTCGTGCCAAAATGGGATGGGGGAAAGGAGGTGGCGGAAACGCGGAAACGAGGCGATGGAACGGAATGGAAGAAAAAGAAAGGAAAAAATCAATAACAAAATCATGCACCTTTAGCAGAGTGTCAGTTTCCCGAGGCCGAGAAGCCGGTGCTGTGGAAGGTGCCCGGACCTCGCCTCTCAATCCACGATTTGGCGGTGTGTGTGCAACCTCCCTGCGTCAATAGCTTGCGGCACGTAATTATGTGGGCTTTCCACGCCGACATTTGGGGCTGTTAGGGGGCGAAAGTCGCCTGCGAAATGCTAGCTTAGTTGGGCGGAACCCATTCCACGTACATTCTAGGCCACGCCGTACGCTAGTTGGGTTTTTGATTGATGTGCCACGCGAGCCAGCGCACCTTGCTTACGCATAGGGGCACCAACCTCGTCGTCTAAGCGCGATAGCCGACTAGAGATTTACTTTGCCCTACTCTACTTAGGGCAGCGAAGCAAAACCCAATTCCGAAGTACCTTCCCGGGGACATTTGTGGCTGAGGAGCCGATGGCATGTAGTAAGCAAACGCTAGTGAGCAAGTCAGCATTGAAGCCCACACATGGGCAGAGACAGAACCTGGCCCTGGGGGAGCTCCCTTTCTCCCACGTCACCCCTTCTCGTCCATCGCCGCCCTCCGGTGGGGAGCCCTGCGTCGAGCCGTCCCCCACACACCGAGGAGGGACGGAAATGAAGGGGAAGGCAGAAAACGACCCTCGTGGGATGGCTTCTAGAAACGTTACATTCCCTTTGGGGCCTTCGGGCGGATAGAAGCGGGCAGAGCGGGCCAGGGCCAGGTTACAAAAGCGTGGGGTTGAAACTCGACAGGGACCGCGAGCACCTTCTTCTTTCTGACAGACGACGCAGGCACGGGATGGGATGGCCCCCCGGTTCGTTGCAAGACGTCAAGCGTTTGATGCTTGGGCGACTGGGGCCCCCGAATTAGAAGCTTTGCCCGCGTTTGCTACCTTGTTTTATCTCGGCGAACCGGATATTAACTTTACGGCTTTTGCTGGTTCCAGCCGGGCAGGGCATGGTCGCGTGGCGTAGCTTGCTTTTCTCCGGGCTGTGAAAAGGGAGGGGAAAGGACAAGAACGACCAGGACGAGGCCTGGCCCGGTTCGGCATTAATCCAGGAGCGCGCGAACCTAGGAAACAGGAGGTGGAGGATTGGGCCTTCGGGGAAGACCGAGAGGCTTGATTGCACGTTACAGGCGCAAGGGTGCTCCCCGGCAAACTTGTCTGCTGATCAGACGTCACTGGCGATGAGTTGGGCGCCTAAGAAGCTGAACCACGGGCGCAGCAGGGCGTGAAGCAAATAAGAAAAGGATCGATGGAACTTTTCATCTCCAGAAAGAAGGGAAGTCGCTGGATTGAAGGTGGGCAAAACCGGGCACGATGCTGCGTTCCTTTTTTTTTTTTTTTTATTGAGCCCACCCGCCTACACGAAGGCCACTGCAAGGTGTTTCCTTCTCCACGGGCGGGCCGAGATGCATTTCATGGCCACACAAGCACACCACATTATTCTGGCGGCGACACAGACATGTTGGACTAGCGGAGCACGTGGGGACGGACTGGCTTGCGGGCCGGGGCAAGCAGCCAGCGGTGTGGAGTAGTTCCATTACGGCCAATTAGCGCGCTACCGGGCCTGGCCCCGTCTTGGTTCCGGGCTCGAGCCAAAAGCGGGCGCCGTGTCTAAGAGAGCGAACTCCGAGACCAATTCCTAGTCGCGGCCGAGCGGCACCTTAGCCGCTAGCTAGGCCAGCAGAAACCAAAAACCAAAAAAAAAAAAAAAAAGTCAGCATTTCGTACGACATTCC
>PYSS01000253.1:10000-16026 GCA_003049465.1 Magnaporthiopsis rhizophila
GACTATTCGCTTCCCGCGCCTGGCATGGAACCTACCTAGGTAGCCAGGCGCCTTGTCCCGCCCGGCGATTTATACCGACCGACCTTGACGCCTGGCCTGGCGCTCGATCCCGCTTGAATGCGGCCGAAGCAGAGTAGGGTTGGTCGGTGGCTGGGGGGCCACGGGCTGGCTGGCAGGGTATGACCGCATTGATGCGACTGGAACCGCCATAATGGGCTGATGCTGCATGCGGGCAGGGCCTAGGTGTGATGAGCCTGGACCGGCCTCTTTTGCCGTGAGCGCTCCCCGCCGTGTGCCGCCACTGGCGTAAACACTGCATGTTGAGCGTTCATGTTTTTGTCCTTTCTTATCTCTTATGTTTTCTTATCCCTGAAAGTACTGGCCCAGTACCGGTACCAGTACATTGTATAAAACAACCGGATGCATTGTCAGACGGGAGGACTTCTAGAAGCTCTAGCGGGATAAGCTCGGCCCAGCCGTGGGGAACGGATAAGAGTCGAGCGAGGCCAAGCGACGAGAAACACGGGATGGATGAGACGGATGAGATAAGAAGGGAGAGGGCAAAAGGAGCAATGTCACTTGCCCGCTCGGCAAAACTGCAAACCCTGGTTCCGTCTTGCCCCGTCTCTTGGACCTGCCCCATGGGATCGTATATTGACGCTTTGGGTCCTCCCTGATGGAGCCAGCCGGCTTGACAAAGCGCGAAGTCCGAGCCCGACACCAGCCTGCACGCAGACGGGTACCGACTTTCCCTGCCAGTGGGCGGGAGCGGCTTCGGCTTGGGTATCCGCATGAACACACGTGTCGAATGTCACATATTGTCCCAACCAACACACCCACCTGAGCTTAGGGTTATTCCGCGATATTGCCCATGGAGGGGTAGCTGCGTTTTGCGTCATGACCTGACCCTGCCCTTTATGGACGTTGGGGTGTGCGTGTGTGGTATCCGCATCTAAACCAAGTACATCGACGTCTATTCCCAAGGCGCCGCTGCCTGTGACTGCCCTTGAGTGATGACAAAGCCCACCAGTCACCTACCTACTGTACAGTACCTCCGTTTACACCGATCTGCCGATGGGCCTACCTTCTCTTGGCAGCCATTGGCGACGAGCAATAAAAAAAAAAAAAAAAAAGGCCCACGCGGCCGGCTCAGGCCAAGATTACCTATCATGATAGGATGGATGCCTACATCTCGCTGCAACACCGATGTAGCTCAAGGTAACCCTGCCCAGCCGGCCGGCCGCCCGGTTCGGTTGAAAAACACGGGTAAGCTGCCGCGACAAGAGGATGACCGGTGTACGGACACATGTTTATGTACCTGTACGTACCCTACTTGCCTCACCTTATAGTCGCCTTTACCTACTGGATGCATCGCACGTGATTTGGTCGGGCTCAGTCCCTGCCCCGGCCCGGCCCTGACTGACTGACGGCTGGACGGGGCGGCCCTGAACTATGTCGTATGTACTGTATATGGGATTCGCGCGTTCACAACTGTATCTTGACCCGTATTCTCTTGCCGGCGTCGGCTAGTGATGTCGGGTACGCTCGGCCATAAAGATTGTTTGTCTTTTTGGTCAGGTTATCCCGGTCGGCGGTATTTCGCTGATGTCGGCCGGAGCCACGTCACGTTACGGCGCCCGCGCGGGGTCTCGCATCCCTCGCAAAACATTTGATGGCTTTCATTGATTGTGAGCGGCATTTTGCATGTGAAAACTAGGTTAGCTCTACTGTTGGAAATCATATTCGGGGGAAATGACAGCATGCTTGAGTTCGTGGGTGAAGCTGGCCGAGTCATTCCCGTTCTTTGCTTCAAACTAGGTGCGTCATTGTCGGTTCTATTCTTTTTATGGGCGCATTGTGACCTCATCGAGAGAGGGGAAATTTGATCCGGCCTCACGTGGTAGGTACCTTGCATCGAGGTATGTAAAGCTACAGCGCATGTGATGCATCCCCAGGAACCAGGACAGGCCCTCCGGGGGAAGCAGTTCAATGTCGCGATGTCTGTTGCGGGAAACGGTCCGTCCGCGTTGAGGCCTGAACGCCGAATTTCCGACATGGTCAAGTTGACCTCCCGGTTTCCTCTACCGAAGAGACATTGAGAGAGAGAGAGAATGACTTGGGCTGAGTTTTGGGGCGTCTTGGTGCACATGCAGACCACAGCCGCCGGCCATGGCCGCATGCGCAGCTCTGGCCAGAGAACCAATGACCAACCAGCATTGAATTGTGTCGCACCGCCCTGGCCAAGGCAGAACTGCCAAGCCCCAGCAGGCTGCTGTTGTGGTTATGCGGGCAGTCAGCAGTGCCCGACGTGCAAAATGCGAATTGCCCCAAAGAGATTATTTGGCGAGCAAACAAGCATTTCTGGCAGCGGCTACCTAGCGAGTGTCTCATATAAAGGGGAACTACTACATGGTGACAGCGTCCGGGCGCCATTGAAGGCCGCCTGGGAAGGCTGGGAAAGTGGATATAGGTCTCCTTGGGCACGCCCGATCGCCGCCTTCGCCATGGGCCCGTGACCGCAATTAAACACACCCCTGCGCAGCCTGGCTGTTTCAATGGACTGAGGCCAGTTGGGCGAATCGATGGAAACGCTGCGCCAACCATTTGCGCCCTGCCAAGCAGGTTCCCTCATCATCGTGCATCAGCCGTTACTGAATGATTGCTGTGCTACCGTCCGATTGAAATTCCCCATTCTCTTGCGTTCCAATTCATGTTGTATCCCCAAAGAATACACCCATAGAAAATCGACAGCAATTCGAAACCTCAGGAACTTGACCATCTGAGGTTGCAGCCCTCAAGCTCAGAAATCACGCCACACCTTTGGGCACCTTTTTGAAACAGTCAAATTGAAATAATGAACTCCCAGCCCTTCTCACCGACCCGCGACGGCCACCGCCGGCACAGCAGCAGGCGGCCGTTGGAGCGGGAGCGGGATTACGAATCGCTGTCAGACATGGGCAGTCTGCATGGCGACGACGGCGGCCACCACCACGGCCGGCGGAGTCGCAGTCGCAGCCGCACCGATGGCGCCGACAGCGACAGGTACGCCGTGGTGCCCAGGCGGAAGCAGCGGAGCCGGTCACGCCGCGGGGACGAGGACGACGACAGGGACAATGACAAGGCCGTGGGGCGCATGGTGCGGCGGCGCCGGTCCGACGACTCGATCGCTTCGTCAGCTTCCGGCCGGACCGAGGTGTACGACTCCCGCGGACGCCGGCAGGTCGACGACCGCCACCGCCGTCCGCGCCGGTCCCGCAGCCAGCACAGCAGACACAGCGACCACTACTACTACGACGACGACTACTACGAAGAGGACCTGGATAGGAAGAGGCGTCACCAGAAGCAGCAGCAGCAAAAGAGGCGCAGTCGTCTGGACCCGAGGGTCATCCTGGCGGCCATCTTCTGCGTCGCGACCGCGGCCTATTGCTGGAAGGAGTCGTCGGACGACCGAAAGAGGAGTCCGAGGAGAAGGGAGTGAGCGGAGAAGACCATGAGCCCTTTAATTTGTCTCGGGTTGCGCCGCCCTCCATCCATCTTCCGATTGCGGGCTCCGACCGCGCAAACAACAAACATTGGTGCTGCCTGGCTCCCCTGGTCCGTTTATTTCACCGCCGTCTGGTCTCACTCGCCCCCCTGCTGCAGCAAGCGTCATGCACGCAGGCTGCAGGCTGGGTATGTGTACCTTTGCTCCGCTACAAAATGGCTTCTCCCGGGGCCCTGCGAGGCACAGCACTCGCCTCCGGCAGCAGCGAGCCAATTGCCTCGAAGCAAACAGGGTCGACACCGACACACCGAGACAAGGGGGTCGGCCAGTGCGGCACATGGGACTCTGCGGTGCGATGCGACTGCATGCAGAGTTAAGGTACCTGGTTACAGGCAAGGCAGCAGCACACATCCGGCCGGACCGACCACCATCCTATCGCTTTTCCACAGCCCGGCATCTGCCTGCCTTATCGTTCATGCGGCGGCCTTGTTACCGATGGATCGCGGCCGATCGGCGTCGTCTAACCTAGAAAGGAGAGGAGCCCGCCAGGCACCAGCAAGCTGAGGTCATGATGCAAATCAGCCCAGAGGAGGGGGAAAAAGTCATTTGGCCATATGTGCCATACGCGAGTCACAAACCCACCGGTTGCTTTGCCCGCGACAACCGGTGGCCTTGGCGGACACAAGCTCTCGGGCCGTTCCCGACCGACTTCTCTTTTGGGCGGCTTAGGTTTTGTAGGGGAGATATGGCAGAGGCGGATGGGGTTACGTTACTTTTTATTTCCTCTTTCACTTTACGGTCTAAGTTGGAAGCGTTTTTCTTTATTCAATGATACACACGCGCGAGCATTTCCTTTTTTACTATCTCGAGCCCTTTCTGAAGACTGGTGGCTTCCACTTTGTGCCTGGTAGGCAGTGTGGACGACGTTGCCTGAGGATTATGAGATTCCGTGGCAGGGCGTTGGCGGACTTCCGCCGTTCCCGCAAAGAGACGGTTGCGGACGTTCAGATGTTGGCGGGTTTCCGCCTGTGATAATAGGCTACATTCAACACTTATAAAGTCAAAGGCGTTCTTTTTATGAGCAAAGAACAAGAATACATTTTCGTTGGCGTGTTCATCCCAACACGAGTAAGGGAAAATCCATCCAGAACCAAGCGCCAGTCCCCCATGTCGTACCCCATCAAAAAAGTCGCCATTTTCGGTGTAAGTACCATCATGATGTCGAAACCTCAGCCATCTCCACGTCCTGGTCCTCCGGCCCAAGCCGGTCCCCACCGCTCTCGACAGGCTTGATATCCTGACATTCTCCAACGACCCAAAAAAAAAAAAAAAAAAAAAAAAAAAGGCATCCGGAAACCTCGGCGCCCCCATAACCGCCGCGCTCCTGGAAGCCGGCTTCCAAGTGACAGCCATCACGCGCGCCGAATCCTCGACGCCGTCGTCCCTACCTGCCGGCGTGCACGCTGTCCTCCGCACCGCCCCGGGTGCAGGCTACAAGGACGATGCGGACGGGCGGCTGCGCTCGCTACTAGCGGGCCACGACGCGGCCGTCAGCGTGCTGGGCCCCGGCGCCGTGGGCGTGCAGCGGGACATCGCGGCGGCGGCCGAGGCGGCGGGCGTACGCCGCCTCTTGGTGGACGACTTTGGCTGGGGCCCGTCGTTCCGCGGCCTGCCCGAGGTTGCCGAGGCCGGGGCGGCGCGCACGGCGGCGTTCGACTTTGCCGCCGGGCTGGCGGGGCGGAATAGCGCGTTTACCTGGACCGGGGTTACTATTGGGAACCCGATCGACTGGGTACTATCTTATCCATCACCCACCCAGACCGACTTACCTATCAGGAGTAGCACCAAGCAACGGCTAACACCACTACAAAACAGGCGCTCAAAAAGTTCCCCGCAGCAATGGGCTTCGACCCGTCCACGCGCACCGCAACAATCTACGACGCCGGAACCCAAGAGTTCACGGGCACGACGCTCGAGGGCATCGGCCGCGCCGTGGCGGGCGTGCTGAAACACCCCGAAGAGACGGCGAACCGCCGCGTGCGCGTGCGCTCCGTCCAGACGTGCCAGCGGCAGCTGCTGGACGCGTTCCGGTCGGCTACTACGGCAGGAGAAGAGTGGGAGGTGCGCGGGGACACCGTGGCGGCCGTGCTGGAGAGGGGCCGGGCCAAGCTGCGGGACGGCCGGCCGGGGTGGACGCTTGACATCGCCGTTGCGCAGCTGTACGAGGAAGGAGGAGGAGGAGGAGGAGAGCCGCCGCGGTGTGTCGTCGTGTCGAGGGAGGAGTCCGATAATGAGCTGCTCGGGGTGCGGGAGGAGACTGTTGACGAGATTGTGGCAAAGGTGCTGGCGTCTTCGTGAGAAACATAGGACCTGTTACGGACGGGACGGGATGATATTGAAACTGTCGCCATGATGTTTCGTTTCGTTTCGTTTCTGTTTTCCTGCTGCCTCGGGCCAACACAACCGTAAAAGGCAGATGATGTGAATGCAAAAAAAAAAAAAAAAAAAAAAAAAAAAAAAAAAAAAAAAAAAAAAAAAAAAA
>PYSS01000254.1:0-15583 GCA_003049465.1 Magnaporthiopsis rhizophila
AGACAGCAGTTATCAGCCGGCTCTGAGCTACACCTGAGCCAGGCTGTGGGTGTCGACGTGGTGCTGTCAGCACTCTTGCGTGACTGTGTGTGGAGAGTGGATATTGCACACTCTCTGTCGACACGCTCAGGCGTCTTTCTGCTTGTGAAGGTGGTGTTGTCTGATGGAAGCTTCGGTCACCCCTGACGCAATGGGTGGGGTCGCCTGCCTTGGCGTGGAGGTCGTTTGAACCAGGGGCAGCAGTGCTGGAGCGACTCGCTAGAAATAAGAAAAAAGAACGGGCAAGGACGAGCTTGAGACGGAGTGGGAATCGCACCAAAGAAATCTCTCCGTTTCCCACGGAACCTGTCCACGGCAAGCAGTCGCCCGCCTGACCTGCCTGGTGGTAGACGCGCGGAAGCGGTGCTTATTTTCGGCCGCAGAACACGCGTGTTGCTTATTCCGCGGACCCCAGGAAAAAGGCGGACTGGTGGACGCACAACTGGCCGAGGACGCCGTGTGGCAGCGCCGTGGTAGGCGTGCGTAATTTTCGCCCTGCTTCGCCTCCTTTGGCTGTGCTGGCGGTCGTTACCTACTCACTCCACTCGGGCGTACAATCTCGAAAAGGAAATATGAAAACTCAGCAGATGTTAGGTGGGTATTCAATACCCAACCATGGGAAAAATTGGCTATGGGATGTTTCCATCCAGAGCAGACGGCGGGCCGCCGATGCAAGATGAATCTACATGACAGGATAAAAATAAAAAATAAAAAAAAAAACCAGCAATAAAAAACAACGATGGGAAAAACTCACGGATTCTATTCCAAGTAGCAAACTCGTAACCGCCCATTGGCATGCATGCAGCGTTTGCACGGGTGCCATCCCTACCTGTAGCATGGACGGCAC
The DNA here is from genome assembly GCA_003049465.1 of Magnaporthiopsis rhizophila. Classification (NCBI taxonomy): domain Eukaryota; kingdom Fungi; phylum Ascomycota; class Sordariomycetes; order Magnaporthales; family Magnaporthaceae; genus Magnaporthiopsis; species Magnaporthiopsis rhizophila. The sequence continues at coordinate 887 of PYSS01000254.1, forward strand.
CAGCCCGAAACAGCAGGCCAATCACTGCTATTTTTAGCGCCCACCTCCGTTGGCACCCTCCCTCCCGCGTGCCGATCCAAATCCAAATGGACGCCGCGTCGTGACTAGACACACAAGGCAACCCGCTCGGGGAAAAATCAACAGTCGTCAAACCGCAGAGCCCCTGCCTCAATCCCGAGAGCTGGCCCTGGATCTATTTATCATGGCAGTCCAAGGAGGTGCGAATACGAGATTTAGAATTTCACGGCCAAAGGCAAGCATCGACCTGCCTGTAATTTTTTTTAGATTTCGTGGTCTCGAGGTCTCGTTTCTGTCCGTTCGCTGCCGCGCCAGTCCCTTGTCTCTCTATGTATCTTGCACAACGCTCAAAAACCCAAACACCATCGCTCCGATAAAACAAGAGAAATGGGGTATATGTGGTAGAACAGTCCCGATAACCATCCAGGGAGCGGCGTGTCCTGTGCCAACCATGGAGCGCCCAAAGACCATGAACTCCCCTGGCCATCTCTCGCATCCGTTTGCGACCTCCTCGAAGGTCACAGCGAGCTGGCCGAAAGACAAAGAGAATAAAAAATAAGAAAAAAAAAAAAAAAAAAAAGCAACGCTGCAAAGAAAATGCGCAAAATGCCTCAGCGCCGCGAGTCCAAAGCCACAGACAAAAAGACCATAGAGCAAAGGACCCCAGATTTCATGACATGATTACAATGGGAACTATAGTTCCAAAAAGAGAGGGAAGCCGTCCATGCTTCCCTTGTGGCGCCTTTTTCCTGCCAACCGTAGCCGTGAGCCCCGTCGCGACATGGCCGAGGGTATATGTCTAACCGCTAAACGCCGAACTTTTCCCAGAGGAGCAGAAAGGGTGGGTGTGTGGATATTATGTTTGAATGGTTGGGTGAGTGGTTGTCGTGGGAGCAAAGAAGAATGAGCATAAAAGCTCAGAAAGAAAATACGACTGTGCCGATGGGGGCTTTGCCTGTGTAATAATGACACAAGGGGCACCACGCCAGTCCCCTCAGGTGAGGTCGATGATTTCTGGGAGCCCCTGGAGAGCACGGACATCCGGATAGACGCTGCTAGCGGTCGAGGCCGCCCTGCCTGACCTGCTCTTGCTCCTGCTCCGCCGCCCCCGTGCGTTCTTGCCTTTGCGGTCGTCGTCGCTGCCCCAGTCGTCGTCGTCGTCGTCGTCGACGTTGATGGTCTCGTTCCGGTCCGGGACCGGCTTCCAGGACCCGTCTGCCGAGACGCGGACGCTTCGCGCGTCGAGCCGGCCTGTGGACTCAAGTTTCCGGCGCACCTCGAGCAAGAACCCGTCCACCACGAGACTGCATGGACGGGCGTCCCCAGAACAGCTACTAATTGGGCACTGCCACTTGTCCGCCACCGTCGGTTCGGATACTTGCCAGCGGCACGACGCGCCGCACCCATCTGCTTGGTGCGAGGTGAAGTTGCAACAAGTCTTGCGCTCGCGCGTTTCGAGCCAGAGTTTCAAGTCGAAGCATTCCAGGTGGGTGCATTGGGCGCCTCGGACGGGCGTCTCGAAAATTTTGGCCGAGAACGGATCCGCGAGGTCGATGGGCAGCTCATCGGTCACTACCATGATGCCGTCGTCGTCGTCGTCATTATTCTTGCCAATTCGCTTCCGAATCACCTCCAATGTCTTCTCCGGGGCGAGGACTTGATCGTTTCGGATCTGGTTCCAAAGAGACGAGTGGCTCTTCGTCACAATTGTCTCGACCGCCACTGCAAAGTACTCCAGGGGCGCCAGATGCATTGCTAGCGCAATCTTGACTTGGTTCTTCCCGCCGACAAGATGGGACGTCAGCTCGGCGGGAAGATCCTTGCCGTAATGTGACTTCCGCTTCGGGGTCAACCCCGTCGTTTCGTTCAACATCATGAAGATGTGTGCCGGCCACGAGCTCTCGAGAGTAACCCACTTCGATAGGGATAAGTCTGTCGTAGGGCCGCCGATTTTGCAGCATCGCAGTCGCATGCGCAACGTGCCGTCCTCGTATTCGTAGGCTGGGATCTGCGGCTCGCCTCCTTGCTGCGGGACTGGCTTGGGAAGGCGTGATAGCGTCTCTTCATCCACGTTCAAATCGAGTGTAGTGATGCCGTAGCTGGAGGTGACCATCACCACAGGGGCAACAGCGAATCCGCTGACGAACTGGTAGTGGCGCTCTGGCGACTCCCGTACGCCGTCAAGAACCCGATTCGTTCGCCGGGGACTCCGCAAGTGGACCTGGTGCATCGCCATGCGCAAGGAGGCCTCTTGGTACTGGTCACGGGGGTACTCGTGCCTTCCAATAATCTCTCCCGGGGGCGGAAGCAAGGGTGATTTGCCCGCATGTAACATAGCCAAAGGAGGCCCCACGGGGGCAAGCGGCGGGTGGCGAGCTTGATAGACGCGATCACGCATGTCACCATTGATGGGCAGGGAGTTCGTCCTGGCGGGCATCATTGGAGGTGCGGGGGCGCTGTAGAGCTGGCTGGGGAAGACAGCATGCGATCCGGGTGAAGGCATATGGGCGTTTGAGGGGACCATGAGGACGGGGTGTCCTCCCTGTGTCAGGGGCAGCGATTGGCGACGATGCTCCTGTATCAGCTGTTGATGATGCGGGGCTCGCAACGGTGTTTGCGGAGGATATGGGCTGTAGGTTGGCGGCGGAGCCTGGGCAGCAAAGCCCGGTTGTTGAGGGAACGGTTGGCTCATTGGGAGGGTTTGCGGTGTTGGTGCGGGAGCCTGGTGTTGGCCCATCGTCTGTGGCAGCCTCTGCGCATGCGTAGCGTAACCGGGGCCGATCAGGTTCTCGACCACTGAACCCATTGCTGCCATCTGTCTGTCCTGCTGCCATTGCATTTGCCCGGAATGCGCTGTTGGCTGGGTCGGCGGCGGCTGGGCGAGCGGCTGCGGCTGCGGCTGCTGGTGCGGCGCGCCGAATGGTACCTGGGGTTGAGAGAACTGGGGCAGGCCGACGGCCGGGGGCGTTTGCCAAGGAGGCCCAGATATGGGACCACTCTGACCGGGAACAGGGCTGTTCGCGTGGTTCGCGGGATTCGCGGGATTCGGGGGGCTCGCGGCCGTCACGTAAGCCCGGTACTGGTCAACAATGCCCTGGCTCCTGCCTTCAAGGTACTGCCAGCTGTAGGTGTACCCGGGTTGGAGGTCAGGTGCACTCATGGCTGTATGCTGGTCCTGGGCGAACACGGCATCCATCGCCTCGCCTACTCCCCGATCGTCTATGATGCCGAGACTTCTCCTGTTCGCGGTGAACAGGAGCTTCTGCATGACGAGGGATCGGCACCCGAGCCAACATATCATCTCGCTGACCAGCAGGGGACGCTGCCGCGAGAAAGCTATATAGACCATCCGCTCCCAGTTCCTGGCCATGTTATCGATGAATTTGAACCATGGCTCTGTGATGGCCGCCTCCAGCGGTCCGGGGACCGCGACGAAATATCTGAGACTCTCGTCCACGAGGATCAAATTGTCCTTAAGAATCTTCTGCAGGATTCCGAAAGTTTTGTCGATGAACGGCCGTGGTATGTTGAGCCTGTCGAAGAGGGGTGCCAGCTCGGCTCGCGACCAGGCGCAGTACGTTTGGTGGATGTGGAGGAAGGTTACATCGCCTCTATTAAATGCGTCCGACACCAGCATCATCCTCGAGCGATCGAGGCCTTGGGGCATGCTCTGTACTTTTGCCGCGAGGTACGTTTTCTGGGCGTCCGAACTCCCACCGGTACTCTGGGTCGACCTGCGAAAACCAGCTCATTCGTCAGCAGGCAAAACGGGCTTCACAGTTCACAGGCCGAGTGCGGATGTGTTATCGGACGCGCAGGGAGCGGGAAGAAGCTGTTGACTAACCCCATACGTCGCCTCTTGGGCAGGTTACGGGCCTGCACCTGAGGAGATTGACCTGGTGTCCTCGGCGCTAAAGACGCGACAGATGCCGGAGTGCTGCTCGAGGCTCCGTCCGGCAACACGGGTGGGTGAGGCGGCAGCGGAATCGCGGGATCGGCGGGGGCGGGAGACGCGACGGGTGCGTTGACAGCGACTGACGAACTCTGGAACCCTGAAGTACCGGGGGCGAGCATGGGCGCGGGCGCTGGCCTTGGTTGGCTGCCATGTCCGACCTTCTGAGCCTGGTTGTCGAGGGTGGCGAAGCCGGCCGAGGCGGCTGTCCTAGCCTCGGTCCGTGGTGTACCATGGTGTGCATCCGGAGCCGGGCCGGAGGTTTCCATGCTCTGTTGCGGCGCCTCGTCTGGCGGAGGGTTCTGGTTGGCGCTGTCCTGTAGGGTCGCGGCCGTAGGGCTCGGCTCGTCACTAGGTGGCGGGGACGGAAGAACATTGGTGCTGGGTATGCGGTTAGCGATAATACAGCGTAGTCAGGGCCAGTCCACAACACAATACGTGCGCCATGGCTGTGATGGCAACAGTCGGTGGGCGCAGGTCGCGGTCGCGAACACGGTCGCGAACGCGGTCGGGGGTGTTTCAAATGTGGGGTTTTACCTTTGCAGGGCGCTGTCCGTGGGAGGCAGCAATGGCGGGGGCGGATCAAGTTGTGTCGCTTGATCGAATGTTCGTTTTGTGCGAGGAGATGGGGCAACGGAAGGCCAAGTCGTTATCCATGCCGGTCGGCGCTTCCTCTCCAGGACTCCGAGGTATTGGTTGGCGGCGGCAACATCGGCCGGCTGGATCGTCCGCGGCATGTTAAAGCGAGGGCGCGCCGAGCGAGTTTCGAGTGCGTGTTGGACGGCGAGACTGGACGACAAGCGGAAGGGGCGATGCAGTCAGCGGCTGGCTACCTAGACTGGATGTTGGGCCTGACGATTGCTCGTATGAAACAAACACGGCAAACACGATCTCGCGGGGCGGCGTACCATGGGCACCAGTGCTAGGTACTTCCCTCAGAATTCTCGGACTCCGTCTTCTCGCGCGCCCCGGAAGCAACCAGAGCAACTCGAACAGCAACAATGAGTGCAGTCGGTGGTGTTGATGGGAGAAATCCGCAGTCGTGGGGGGGCCTGTTCCGTGTGAATCAACCTAGGATTAGCGGCGGTTGCTGCCCAAGACCGCCTCCAAATGAACGAGCGGGTGGGTGAAATTGGTAGCACTAAGAAGCTCGCTAGTCTATTTCTGGCAGCAGCATGGGCGATCGCAGCCGCCCTTAGCCGTGATCTGTAACCAATGACGTCCACGGCATCCTGGCAATCTCCATCGTTCCTGCCCCTCCCGACTTGATGGAACAAGGTGAATATTGATTTTCTGCGGGCAGCCGTACAGCGTGGCATCCCAAGTTCCACCTTTTGAGCCGCCGCGAAAGAGCATTGGATGTGGCGGTCCGTCTTCTCCGACACCAAGTCCTCGTGCTCCGTCTTGTGCGACTGTCAACATGCGCTCATTCACCTTTTTGCATCTCGTTGGAGCCACGGGCGTACTAAGACTAGGGTTATGGCAGGATTCGTTTGTATCCAGGGTTACACGTGTGGGTTTGTGTTCCCGCCGGTCGTTTTTGCCCGGATGTGGGATGAGCACAATCGGGCAAGTGACTGCCCACAATAACATTTTGGCCACATTGTTTTCACACCGCCGGATATATTGTTTGCCGAGTTGTCGTTTTAAACATTCCTGCTTTCTTCTATTGTATTCCATCCCAGTTCCGCCTACCTTGAGACGTCAAGCTGACTCCTGCTCGCCATCTGCTCAGCTGCGCTGAAATGCGGGGTGTTTCCAAACATCTACCTAGCCAGCTCAGCCGCAAACGTTAGTCTCCTGTATTCCTTGTGTTGGTGGCGGTGAATAAATAAACAACCAATGCAAAGGTAAGATGGCAGCCACAGGCCTCTTGATTGTCACCACGTGACTGAATCACATGATGCCAAGACAGCCACGTCTCGTGTCGATACAAGCCACGAGCGGAATCAACCCAATGAACTTCATTTCAGCCGTGGCTGGCAGGGCTGTATCTCGCGAGGGAGGGCACCCAACTTCAAAGGCGGTTGGTGAATCCCAGAAACCAAACCACCAACAGTCGGGGTTGGCGCAGCAGCCATGTTGCCTTGGCCAAACGGGAGGACAAAAAGGGGAAGCCCGATTCGGTGCGAGCTCCGTGCAAGTCCCACACGACAATAGAGCGGGCAGCGTGGGACAGACGACGGCAACTCTGTCCCGCCGTTGTCGTCGGCGCGATGCCCAGAGTGCAACGCGCAAGCGCAGCTGCCAATTCGGGATGTCAGCGTAACAGCACAGGCGCCGCAACCAAGGTGGATGCTCGCCCAGGACTGCCGAAGGCTTATCGAAGGCTTAATTCACGAGCCGCCTTTTCTTGGCACCACGAGGCGCACGACCGCCCTGGGGTCACGCGTGAGAGTAATGCCCGAAAGCTTTAATGCTACAAACAGCTTCACATACATATTGCTTTGGGAACTCTATTTATATTGATACCCCGCTCATCCACATCGCATGTGCCCTCACCCATGTCCTCGCCGAAATGGCCAGAGAATCTCCTCAAGGGGTCCGAGTGCTCCATCTTTATGTGAGGCTATCTGAACTCTTATCTTGCATTACAGCAACTTCGCTCCCTCGCTGGGACGCGCACGCTCGAGAATCCCTGACATCTCACCTCGTCACATCGCCCGAGGAAGACAGTCTTGGGAGCCCGCATGACATGTGCTCGCGCCTGCCTGCCCCCGGGTCTGTTCGCCAAGAAAAAGAGAAAAAGAAAAGGCCCGATCTTGGGGTCGTCAGCACTCTATCGGCAAACCGGGAGTACCCGGCAGCTCATGGGGGTCGGCCGACCAATTAGGGAGGCAGCGGGTATCCCCAATGCCGGCCGTTGTAACCGGCTGTATCTCTGCGGGGGAGGCATATTACGACTCGTATGCCCTAGTTGAGTCGACGCGCTTAAGAAAAGATGCTCAATTTCGACCCAGATAGGAAGGAGGTGGTGTTTCGACCTGTCCATGTCCGTTATCTTACCCCATACCCAGCACCACGAGGGTTGCCTGCCGGACCCTCAATCGTACTATACTATGACGGTGTTGCGCGGAGGGCGAGCAGGGAAGAAGCATGGAGAATGCGGGTGCAGAAAGAAAGTTGATGGGAGGCATTTCCATTCGAGGGTCATGGTGTCAACCCATCCGCCTCGTTCCCGCAAACCTTATATGTGTCCTCGACGCGCTCACCTGTGACGAGTGCGTTTTCTCGTCTGCCCCTCCTTTTTTTTTCTCGCAAACCTCCGCCCAACACACCTCCAGAAGTAGGTAGACACTGTCTGCTATACACAGATGCACTGCTGTGGCTGCTAGTGAGCAATCACGTACTATGTCGGCTGCGATCGAAGTCGAGAAGGCGACGGCGACGACTCCCCCGGCTGGGGGTATCCCCGCCGGGGGAGTCCTTGGGGAGAAGATGGGTCCAGCCCTGTCGGTAAGACGAAAAAACAAAAGCCCGTTACTCGTGTATATATGTCTTTTGGTGCTAACAACGCTTCACAGACCTCCTCCGACGCGTCAATGGACGACACACCCGTCAACCAGCGCGTGGATGAGTACGTAGCTAAATTCCCGGCCGAATTCGCGCCCTTTAGCAGCTTGTCAACCCGCTGATGCCGTGTATGCCTCTCCTTCAGTGCCCTGCAGGCGACGGAGGGTGATCTCGTCGAGGCCAAGGCCATTGCGGCCCGGATGTCTCTCGAGGAGGTTCAGTCTGTAAGTCGATACCCATCCACCGGCCCGCCCCTCGTACACTTTAGGCTGACCCAGAGCCGCCTCCACTGCTGTAGATTATGAAGGACGTTTTAAAGATTCACAATGACGACCCGAACTTCCCTTTCTCTGTTATCGAGCGCATCCGGGAGTTTGTCTGTATGGGAAGCCTGCTCTTGCGTTCCTAGCCTAATGGCAGACTCCGTCAAGTTATATATGCGTTACTGACAACGCTGTCTTCAAGCTAATGATGACATCTTCACGGATTCGGAGAAGCACGGGGAGCTCATTGCTGAGATGAAGCTCGAGGCCGCCCTTATTACCAACAACAGCCCGTACGCCGAGGTAGGCATACAGCCCATCCAACTCGGGGAATGACATGGATGAGGTGCTGTGCTTATTCGGTCAACTTCAACAGGTACGAGCTGTTGTCGACAACCACGATGACCCAGACATTGCTGTGTCCACAGTCCGGGCCTGGGTCATCGGCCTTCTCTTTTCCATGTTGTTGGCCTTCATCAACCAGCTCTTCTCCATCCGGCAGCCCAGCATCACCGTCCTGGCCAACGTGGCCCAGCTGCTGTCCTACCCCCTGGGCAAGCTGTGGGAGAAGGTGATGCCGGACTGGGGCGTCACGCTCTTCGGGTCGAGGGTCAGCCTGAACCCTGGGCCGTTCAACAAGAAGGAGCACATGCTCATCACGATCATGGCGAATGTGGCATATCAAACCCCATACACGAACAACATCATCTGGAGTCAATACCTCCGTAGGTTTTGTTTTTTTTCTCTAGTTGCCGAGCTGACTGTGGTTAACTAACCTCTCCTTGTTTTCGCACAGCCACCTTCTTCAACCAGCCGTACGCCGGGCGGTTCTCGTACCAGATCCTGATCGCGCTGTCCACCAACTTTATCGGGTACGGGCTGGCGGGGCTCACGCGGCGGTTCCTCGTCTACCCGTCCTTTTGCGTGTGGCCGGCGTCGCTGGTGACGATCGCGCTCAACACGGCGTTCCACGACACCACCAACGCCAGGGTGGACGGCCCGTTCCGCACGTCCTTCAGCATCTCGCGGTACCGCTTCTTCCTGCTGGCGTTCGGCGGCATGTTTGTGTACTTTTGGTTCCCGCAGTACATCTTCCCAGCCCTCTCCGTCTTCAGCTGGATGTCGTGGATCGCGCCGACCAACACCAACCTCAACGCCGTGGTCGGGTTCAACAACGGCATCGGGCTCAACCCGCTGTCGACGTTCGACTGGAACACGCTCCTGTTCGACAACACGGACCCGCTGATGATCCCGTTCTATTCGACCGTCAACAAGGTCGTGGGCATGTTTGTGTCCGCCATGGTCATCATGGGCGTCTGGCACACCAACATGTGGTACACAGCGTCGCTGCCCATCAACTCGAACCGCATCTTTGACAACACGGGCGGCCTGTACAACGTGTCGCGCGCCATCGACAGCCGCGGCATTTTTGACAGGGCCAAGTACGAGGCCTACTCGATGGCGTTCCTGTCGGCCGGCAACATCTGCATCTACCTGTTCTTCTTCGCCATCTACCCGGCCACGCTCGTCTACATTGCGCTCTACCACCGGTACGAGGTCAAGATGGGCGCCAAGAGCCTGTGGCAGTCGTTCAGGCGGCGCAAGGATGACAAGGAAAACGGCGAGCACCACCACCACCACCAGGCGGGCCAGTACCAGGACGTGCACAACCGGCTGATGAGCAGGTACAAGGAGGCGCCCGAGTGGTGGTACTCTTGCGTGCTGGTGGCGTCCATCGCGTTCGGCGTCGGCGGCATCCAGGGGTACGAGACCTTCACGACGCCCGCCGTCATCGTCTACGGCCTCGTGCTCTGCCTCGTCTTCGTCGTGCCCGTGGGCATCGTCAAGGCCATGACGGGCATCGAGGTGACGCTCAACGTGCTGGCGGAGTTCATCGGCGGGTCCTGGGTCGAGGGCAACGCGCTGGCCATGAACTTCTTCAAGTCGTACGGCTACGTGACGTGCGCGCATGCCGTCCACTTCGCAAACGACCTCAAGCTCGCCCACTACGTCAAGATCCCGCCGCGCATCACCTTTATGGGCCAGATGATCGCCACGCTCGTGTCGACGTTTGTGTGCACGGTGGTGCTCAACTTCCAGATGAACCAGATCCCCGGCGTCTGCACCCCGGACGCTCCCAACCGCTTCACGTGCCCGGGCATCAACACCTTTTTTACGGCCTCGGTGCTGTGGGGTACCATTGGGCCGAAGAAGGTGTTTGGCAGTAAGTCCTTTTGCTCGTTTTTATTTATTACCCTTTTTCCTTCCCCTTCGATTTTGCGCATGCACTAACGCCCAAATCAGTCAACGGACAGTACACGGGCGCCCTCATCGGCTTCCCCATCGGCTTCGTCCTGCCCGTCATCTTCTGGTACGTGCAGCGCCGGTTCCGCGGGTCGCAGTGGCTGCGGCAGGTGCACCCGGTGGCGATGCTGTACGGCTCGCTCAGCATGACGCCATACAACCTCAGCTACGCGCTGCCGGCGGTGCCCATCGCGTTCGCGTCGTGGATCTGGATCAAGAGGCGGTACCTGGCCCTATGGTCAAAGTTCAACTTCATCCTGTCGGCCGCCTTCTCGACCGGCATCGCCATCGCCGCCATCGTCATCTTCTTCGCGCTGCAGTGGAACGACATCGAGATGCCTAAGTGGTGGGGCGTCACTGTCGTCTCGCAGGGCTGCGAGGCAAAGGCGTGCGTGCTCAAGCCTGTGGCCCCGGGCGAGACGTTTGGGCCGCCGGCCGGCTCGTGGCACTAGAGGTGCTGGCCGTCACTGGCTTTTCCTTGTGGGTTCAGGTTTCCTCCTTTTTTTTTTTCTTGCTGGGTTTTCTGGGTCTTGTGATCTTCAATGGATCCTGCTGTCTGTCGGGCCGACCGCCGGCCTGGGCCATGGTTGGATATGTGATCAGGGGCTTTTAGAGGCGTCATCGGATGATAGTTGCCTTTTGATACAGTGCCTAGATACCATCATGTCCGATATTTCTTGGATAGAACCTCATCTGCCTAGGTACCTACTGCTCACGCATAATCTATTTCCTTTCGTTAGCTACGCATGCGACCCAGCGGTCTTCCATGTTCTCGGTAGCGGAATCGAGCGCAACTGGGCGGTGAGGACGGGCTTGCCTTATGCTGGCCCTGACTCAAGATGTCCAACGATCCTTGTCCACGGATCCAGTGGTTGCCGTCGCGGCCGAATCATGCCGAGGTTGCATTTTGGGGCCAGGCAGGATGCAAAGTCGATCATTGATTTTGCACGAGCTCAGTTCGAGAGTTTTTTTTTTTTTTTTTTTTTTTTTTTTTTTTTTTTTTTTTTGGGNTTTTTTTTTTTTTTTTTTTTTTTTTTTTTTTTTTTTTTGCAGGTGCCGGTGGTGGCAACCACCGGGCCAGGAGCGATGTCTCCCAACTCCGTCTTGGCACGGACAATGACGACGTGACTTGAGCCTGCGGGCACCTGAACCGCCAAAAACAACGGGAATGCTCTTCCGTGCGCGTTTGGTGCTGTCAAATTGATGTGTTGCGATTGGACCGTCAGCACCCAAATTCGACGTTGCATGCTGTTGGCCAAGGCGAAGGAGTAGCCTCGGATGTCCCATTGGTCAGTAAGCGCCCAAAGACTTTCTCCCAAACCGGCTTTTATGGCTTCATATTGTTCACCTTTTTTTGCCCCTGACATCGTCATCACTCATCACTCTGCCCATCCCGGCAACGAATCCCAGCCCCGTTTTTTTTTTCTTTTTTTTTTCCCCCTCGACATCGGCCCCGCGTCCTCAACAAAGCAGGACTTCCCGGTCCACAACGGACACAAAGACAAAGATGGGAAGGTGAAAGATCCAGCGCGCCAGCGTCGATAAGCGGTCAGCCAGGAGGGTCTTCGCACCTCTCCCCTCCTCGGCTGACGCCTCGGTAACGGTGCAAATGTAGCAGCGCAGACGGGGCATCATGACGGACACGCCGCTCGATGAACAGGAGGAGCAATGTCCGTCGTGCCGATGCAATTCCGAGCTGCCGCCGTGTCATTATCAGCCATCAGCGGCGACTTTATTTCGCCCACTTGCCTCCGTTGCCCTTCTGCCGACGTCACTCCACCCTACCCGGATCCTCCGGAAGGGTAGTCCTGACTGAGAGCCACGAGGCTTACAAACAACGGTGGGCCGGCCTTTCCGGCTTGACCGACACAGCGTTTGCCCGGGACCCGCAGACAGTCGTGGCATGGAGCCCGCTGGGAGAAATGGAGGCTTGCGGCCTGCGTCTCGCGGCGTGGCCACAAGCCCTACGTCGGGTTGGCCAGGTTCCCGGCGGACCCGGCTTGTTGCCTCCTCCTCCTTTCGCTGGCATGCGGTGACAGATCATGGGGCCGCGCATCTGGACCCCTCTCTGGATGGAGCACCGCGGTATATAACGAAGCGCTCGAGTCTTTTCTCGTCGTGCCGTCTGCTGTCGCTGTTGCTTTTTTTTTTTTTTTTTTTCAACCCGCTTCGGTCCTGAGACGGCCATTCTTCAACCATCACCATTCCCGCTGCCACTACCAACAGCCCTTTGACCACCCGGAGCGTGTCTATCCGTCCCCACCGACACACACCCGCTCTAGCCCTCTAGGAACGCACCCACTTACTTGCCTATCCCAACACTCGGCTGTTTCAAATAAACATGGCCGCCACCAAGGACTACACCTTTCAAGGCTGGCTCGGCAAGAGCTCCGAGGCGGCCAAGGGCAAGATGGAATGGGGCACGTTCGAGCCTAAGAAGTGGACCGAGGAAGACGTCGACATTCAGATCACACACTGCGGTGTATGCGGCTCAGATGCGCATGTCCTGGGCTCTGCATGGTTCCCTACCCCGTATCGTACGTGATGATGCAATTTCCCCCGACACCCGCTCGCTCCCGCTGTGTCACATCCCCTTCCCCCACACCGCAAGCCAGGGACTCGGACTAGGACACAAGGCACTAACTCTAAACGAAACACCAGCCTGCTGTGTCGGCCACGAGATCGTCGGGCGGGCCGTGCGCGTCGGCGCCAACGTCAAGGACGTCAAGGTTGGCGACCGCGTCGGCGTGGGCGCGCAGGCACGCAGCTGCCTACGCGACGACTGCCCCGAGTGCTCCAGGGGCATGACGCAGTTCTGCTCGACGCCCGGCCAGTTCGTCAACACGTACGGCAGCGTCTACCCGGACGGCGAGGGCAAGTCGTGGGGCGGCTACTCCGACTACAACCGCACCAACGGCAACTTCGTCTTCAAGATCCCTGACGGCCTGGCGTCGGAGCATGCGGCCCCGCTGCTGTGCGGCGGCGCCACCGTGTGGGCGCCGCTGAAGGAGAACGGCTGCGGGCCCGGCAAGTCGGTGGGCGTCGTCGGCGTCGGCGGCCTGGGCCACATGGCCGTCATGTTCGCAAAGGCCATGGGCGCCGACAAGGTCGTCGGCATCTCGAGGCGGCAGAGCAAACGCGACGAGGTCCTGGCCATGGGCGCCGACGCCTACATCGCGACGGCCGACGACGCGGACTGGGCTGCGCGCAACAAGCGCACTCTCGACCTCATCATCTGCACCGTCTCGTCGGGCGGCATGCCCTTCAACGAGTACCTGGGACTGCTGCGGCCCGGCGGCAGCCTCATCAACGTCGGCGTCCCCGAGGCCGGCGCATTGCCGGCCGTCAACACCACCATGCTCATCCTCAACGGGATCAAGCTTGGCGGCAGCCTGATCGGCAGCCCGGCTCAGATCAAGGAAATGCTCCAGTTTGTCGTCAAGCACAACATCAAGCCAATCATCCAGACGAGGCCCATGGCCGACGCGAACAAGGCCGTCGTGGATTTGGAGGAGGGCAAGGCGAGGTACCGCTACGTGCTTGTCAACGAGAAGCACCTATAAATCATGGTGTGGCTTGAATTAGGCCATTTTCCTCCGTCCTTCCTCGGGCCTCGGGTCTGCGGGATGGTCGAGAGTGCGTATCGCATGGCTTGGGTTTGAGGGCCGGCGTCGATCATAGCAGGTTTTTAGATAGGAAGAAAAAAGATACCTAGAATAGGAAACACATACATACACCAGACTTGGCGCTGATGTTCTATGTCGAGTTGCCTCTTGTCTCGCGGAATAGCAACCGAGGCAAGCCAATGATGATGATGATGATGATGATGATGATGATGATGATGATGATGATGATGATGATGGTGATGATAGAACAGGGGCTATCGAGGGGCGACATTGTGGACATGATAAAAAAGGATCACGAAAGTCTGATCAATGACGCCACCACGCCCATAAACAGAGATGGGTATCCATGACTTCGCGGGTGAGTAACAGCCGCGCTTGCCGCCCCTGACTTAAAACCTGATTGGCCGAGTGCTTAGTTTTTGGCTGATCCCAAACAATGAGAAACAGGGGCACCACAATGGCCGGACCGAAGGGCGACCTTTTGGCCCAGCACCAGGATTTCGGCCCCCAGAAGGTTCAACTGTGATACCGGACGACTCGTGAGGCGGTTGTGCCTGGAAGCATGGGATGTTAGGCATGGGATGGCCTAGGGATGAGAGAGGGTCAACTTTGGCCTCAAAGAAGCTTTGGTTGCTTGTTGTTAATCTTTGCGCGAGTTTCCAACTTTTTTTTTTTTTTTTTTTTTTTTTTAAAAAAAAAAAATCCCTATCAACCGATATACCAATTGCACATCTCTGTTCCTGGCTAGGTGACGCGGCCATGTGAACACAGCGACGACCCTGTACGACGGGCCTCCATGGCACACGCCTTGGGTGGGTACGGCAGCGCGGGCGGCATCTGTGCGTTCCGGCGATCCGACGATGCTCAAACGTCGCCTGCATCAAAGGGGGCTCAACCGCGCGAGCCCACCTTTCCGTCCGGCGCGTCGATCGCCCGCAGCCTCTTGTTTCTGGGGCTGGCAGGCAAGGGCTCACTTGGTGGTGGCGAGCAAGCGGGCTGGGACGTACCGAAAGTAAAAAAA
>PYSS01000255.1:0-12451 GCA_003049465.1 Magnaporthiopsis rhizophila
ATATATATATATATATATATTACGAATAACGGGAATATTGTATTATTATTTGCCCAGGCAAATCCAAATAATAACAAAATATAAGCGAATAATAATCGAAAAAAATAGGTTTTGTAAAGAATTGCATACAAAACCGCCGGAAAAATTGGAAATAAAAAGGCAAAAATAAAATAATATATATTTTTATTTTAAATAATGTAATAAATTTTTTTTTTAATATTTTGCTTTTCCCTACGGGAACCGACCGGTATTTTATGAATTATTAATTAGTATAAATATTCCTTTTAGGCATTTATGAATAATATATTTATATATATTTATAATTTGCCAAAATTTTAAATTTTTAATCCAAAATCCTTTTAATTTATTAACAAATTATTACCAACATATATTATAAAGTATATTAAAATAATATATATATTTGGCAATATTATAAAAATTATAATTTTTTATTATTAATTATTAAAAAGCCCAAATATTATTTTGGAATTATTATAATTTCAATATTATAATTTAATAATTAATTAAATAGCAAAAATATTAAATATAAACAGTAATATATTAATGGAAACCAAAAAACTGCTAATTATCGATATAAAAACCCGCCTTTTAAATACACCTAATTTTTTAACCTTTTACAAATAAAAAGATATATATATCCAATAAATAACCAGGAAAAATTCCTTATACTTACAAAAGGAAATAATCCACAAAATTACCGGTCATTTAACAGTTCTGCCGGAAAAATGCTAATAATAATCTTCCGAAGCATTTTTTAAACGTAAAAGCTTCCCAAAAGTACAAAATTTAAATTTAAAATCCAGGCTTTTCAGAAATGGATCAAAAAAGTGCTATATTTATGCCGGGTTTCCGATAAGGATATCCAAAAATATTTAAATAATAAATTATCGGCCATAATAAATTTTTTTTTGGAAAATATCTCCCAAAAATTGCATAATTTTGCTAATTGTATTTTTTTCCACAAAACGCCGATATTTTTCTGTTGTACAGGCTGTTCGATTATAAAATTAAATTATTATCCGGCAAAATATTACAGTATTATTATAACTGAGCTATATTATAATAAAAATTATATATAATAAAGAAATATTTAAATAAGCACTTGCCAAAAAATTTTATCCGCTTTAATATATTATTAAGAATAATTTTAATCCTTTTAATTAAAAAATCAGGGGAGGAAATTCAGATATATATTAATTACCGGGGTCTAAATAATATTATAATAAAAAACAAATATTTTATCCCGTTAATCCGGGAAATACTCCAGGTACTGGCAAACATAACATAATATCTAAAAATAAATATTACCGTAATATTTAATTATTTGTGCATTGCTCTTGGAAATAAATAAAAAATAGCATTTATTATTAAATTTGGGCTGTTTAAATACCTAATTGCTAATTTTGGGATAATAAAAGCACCGAGCTTATTTTAATATTATATTAACCATATTTTATCAAATGCCCTAAACCAATATACCACAGCTTATTTAAATAATATTCTTATTTATAACGGAACCCAAGCAAAATACAGACGGTATATTAAAAAATTATCACAAAATTTGCCGATACAAGGCTTATAATTAATATTTAAAAATGCAAATTTAACGTTAAAAAAACAAAATATTTTGGCCTTATTATATTAATATCAAAAATTAGGACAAATTTTGAAAAGGCTACAATCATCCAATTTTAACAGCAATCCACCAGCCTTAAAAAGCTCCAATATGTTTTGGGTTTCGCTAACTTTTATAAATGGTTTATTCAAGGCTTTTCGGTAATAACCCGCCCGTTAAAAGCATTAATAAACCCAAATAACTGGCCAAAACAATTTATTTATAAGGCATTAATAGCATTTCGATAATTTTGGGATGCATTTTTTTCGAATATTATATTAATATTTTATAACCCTGTATTAAAAACCATTATCCAAATAAACGCATTAAATTGGGCTACGGAAAGCATGTTTTTCCAAATACATGCTAAAAAAATCCGCCGCCCAATGGTTTTTTTCTCAGCTAAGCATATCCAAGCGGAATATAATTATAAAATCTATAATAAAAAGCTTTTAATTATTATTAAAGCTTTTGAAAAATAAATACCCAAACTGTAAAGCGCCAAATTGCTAATAAAAATTTGAACAAACCATAAAAATTTGCAATATTTCGCCACCAAATATTACTCGCAGCAAACCGATAAGGCCCCGGCGAAATATCGGCAACATTTCGGATCCTTAATATATTAAAATATATCAGTATATTAATTAATAAAGCATATGCTATTTTTAACCTAATATAAACCATATTTGCCATTTTATAAACCCCATTAATACGCTAATTTTCTGCCTGGGTACAAAAACAGGTGAATATAATAAAAACTAATTGCTAAACAATTTGCAAACGGATTTATTATAAGGATAAACTGTTTATTTTATTCGATAATACTTTATAGCTGCAAATCTTGCATAAAATGCATAACCTCCCCCCAAACAAATACCCAAAATGCAGCAAAATATGGAACTTATTGCGGCGGATATATTTTTAACCCAAATTTTCGCAAAATATTAATATATTTGTTCGGGGGTGCCATTTATACAAAATGGGTAAAATAAAAAAAAATCCCTAATAAGCTTATTAAAACTTTTACCTGTGCCTTTCTGCCTATAAGCGGATATATTTGTTGCTTATATTGGCCTATTCTTATTATGCAAATAGCAAAATATTATTTACCATCATATTTTGATTGTGACGGATACGCTGATAAAAATGCGTTATTATATTTTAATGGTGGAAACCGATACAAAATGCTTAATAGATGCTTTTTCTGCACAAATATATCGTTTGTACGGTATACCCGATATAATTATTTCCAATAAAGGTCGGCAATTTATTTTAATTTTTTGGAAAAAATTAAGTCGGAGGCTAAAGGTAATATTTAAATATTTATTAGCATTTCACCCAAAATTTAACGGTTAAACAAAAATCCTAAACACTTATATAAAACAATACCTCCAAATATTTCGCTTTTTTTTATTAAAATAATTGGGCAAACTGGCTATTATTAGCGGAATTTGCTAATAATAAATGGAACCCATATATAAAAACAAAACCAAAACAAAAAAAATAACCTATTAATATATTAGCAAAACAAAAAAATTACACAATACAACTATAATAATTAACAGGATACAGAATATATAAAACTATATAAAAACCGTAGCAAATATTATCAAAAAAAAATACAAAAAAACAACCAACCGCCACCAAACTAATACCGGAACGTTTGAAAAAGAAAATTTTATTTCAATTAGCACAAAAAATATAAATATATTTAAACCAATAAATAAATTTAGCAAAAAATAAGTAAGCCCTTTTTTAATTATAAAGATATATTGCAGGGTTTTAATTATCTAATTATTAATATAATATAACCTGTTCCCTGTTTTTTATACATCCCTAATTTAAAAGAAAAACCCAGGCCTACCAGGGCAAAAAATAAATAAATAAGAAATACAACAAGCGGGCCGCCGGTATAATCCTGGTAAAAAATAACAATAACCTAAATAAAAAACCGGTGGAAAAAAATATTTCAATAACATTTTTAATTTTAAAAGGGTAAATAACAAATTGCAATATAAGGTTAAATGGCTGGTATTTTATAAATTAATATAATAACCAAATACCGACCTAAAAAGGGCAACTTAAATAATTAAAAACTTTCATACCAAACACTCCAGTAAACCAGGCCCACCGGAATAATAACAAAATTTAGGCAATATACCGGTATATAACACGGGCACCGCCAGTTTTGCGCAATGAACAAAAAAAGGAATTACAGTATAATACAAATCAAAAAACAGGCCCAAACGGAAATAAAGCCCAAAATAATAATAATAGCACAGGGCAATACAAGTACAAAAACGGTGAAAATATAAAAAGGAATAATTAAATATTTAAAGCAAGCCAACCTCGAACCAAAAAAACCCTAACTATTTATTTTTTTATTAGGGCGCGCACCGGCAACCCACCGGAAAAACCAAAGCAAAAAAAAATAAAACGCCGAAAAGATGCTAAAAAAATAAGCGTTATAAAATTACAAGATAATACCGGCAATATAATTACGAAAATAACCAGCTAATCAAGTATAATACCGTTAAATTATTTCGTTAATATCCCGAATATTGGCCTTTTTTTGCTTAATTTTGGCTACCGTTATTATTTGCCGCAACGCTGCTGCTTATTTGCTAATAAAATTAGTAATATGTATATCATAAATAACGATAAATTTGGCTTTAAAAGCGGCTTTGGCAGTAACCCAGGTATTATAACCAGGGTTACGGGCATAAAATTACAGTTAAAAAAAAAGTAAATTATATATGCGCCAATAAAAAAATAATAAAAAAGCGATACACCAGGTTCAAAATATCCCACTGCTTAGGATCCAAATAAGCGCAACACGGCGTTCAACTTTAGCAAAAAGCGGCCAAAACCGCATAATACAAAAAAATAATAGCATCAAAAGTTTAACCTATAAAAGCAAATTAACAATAAAATATAGCGGCGGAATAATAGCAAATTATATATATTTTGGCTGTTTAACAAACCGGTTTGGCCATAAGCATTCCAAATACGTATTTCGGTATTAACAAAAATATTAATAAACATAATAATAGTTTAGGCCGCAGCAACCCGGTACCTGTCCAAAAAAAAAAAAAATCGCCGCTATTAGCATCCGCCGGCGCATTATTAAAAAAAAAACTGGTAACCCTTTAAAAAAAGGCTTATTGTTGCTTTTTATCCACACAATTTTAATAGCACCAACCAGCTCGACAAAATTATAAAAATTGCCCGTTATTAAAATTACAGCCTAAAAAACGAAATATTAATAAACAAAAATTATATAAAAAATATAGCAAAATTTAAGCAAAACACCGGCGCAAGTTATTTTTTTATATAATTTATAACAGGAAAAATACTAATCGCAACTAACGAATATCCCGATCTTATTTTTGCTATTAGTACAGGGGCAAAAAAACTCCATATCCTTAAAAAGGTCGAAAATGCCCGTAACACCAGCAATGCGACCGAAAAACCTGGTATACCCCAAAATTTACGTGTGAATGCAACATATACACAAAAAACGCGGAAAAAACACCCCAAATAAAACCAGGCTTGCTTTAAATAAGCGCTATATCGCTAGCAACGATAAAAAAATAAAAGCAGCGGAATATCGAAATACAAATGGAAAAACGGGCAAATGCGAGCAAAAATAAAACAAAATAATACGTTGATAATATACCAATCGTAAAAAAAAAGGGAAAAAAAAAGCAAAAGCCCAGGGAAAAAGAAAAAAACAAAGCAAAATAATAAAAACGGAAATATATGGAAAAAAAATAAAATAGCAATTTTCCAATTGGGAAAAAGCACCTTATTATTAATAAGAGCACGCTATGCAAATAACAGCGCAAAATAGCAATATAACGCCACATAACAGCCCATATAAGGCAAATAATAGCGCAATATTAATTAGCAATTGAAAAACACCTTATCATTAATACCAACACGCCGGAACACAATATAAATAATAACGCAATGCTGGGAACGCAACGCTATATAATTGCCAGCCAAACCCAAATAACAGCAAAACGCAGGCAATAGTACAGCATTAATTGGCAATTAAAAAGCCAACTGCAATTTTAATAAGTGATACTGTTACGGAACCAAACCCGCACACCTGTATTTAGCTAATAATCCGCCGGCTTCCTACGGAGCCAGCGGACGTTCCTCCTTATACAATAACAGATTTTCAACCTAGCACCCAGTTGCAATACCGTGACATATTCGGAGGTATTATTTTATATAAATATTTAGGATTTTTATTTGGCTGTTGGATTTTGGGTGGAATGCTAATAAATATTTAAGCATTATTTTTAGCTTTTAATTTAACTTTTTTCAAAAAATTGAAATAAATTACCGGCCTTTATCGGAAATAATAGTATTGAATATACCGTACAAGCGATGTATTTGCGCACAAAAGGTTTTTGCCAGGCATTTTGCATTAATTTTTACTGTTATGGCGCGGCGTGCCCTCACGGGCAGTTGCCCCACAAAAGCCGGGGTCACGTGATTTAATTATGTGATTTTGCGTGCATACAAAACGGATTGCGCGCACCTGGGTGCTCCGCACCACTTTTTGACTTTTTCACCACTTTGTTGTTTTAGCTAAATTAACGATTTTCCTCGAGCTTTTGAGCCGTAGAGATTTTAACGGTGATATAAGAATAAAGTTGTCCCTTTTTATTGCCTGGGAAGGTATCCAGAATATCCCCGAACAAAACCCCCCGAGTTTGCACAAGTTGCACCGCGCAAGCAGGTATCCGAACTGAAGAAACGAAAAGCATCACGATAGTGCGAAACAATAATGAGGATGTGCGCAAGCAGCGCATTAACAGGGCCCAAAAGTAGGTGCGCTTTTCGGTTTTTCAGCTCCAAAAGCACTTTCCCCATGAGGATTATCGCCGTGCTTTCCTTCCGGCCGTTAAGGTAGCGACCGGCACCGCTATTGCCGGAACCGATAAAACTATTTGGAAAATCAACCCTGGCGCTAAGGGTGGCAATAATAAAAATAAGCCGAATTGGAGGTAAATTATACTAATTATAAGGCCGAGGTTATAGCCTATATGGAGGCGGCCCGGTATAATATAATTATCGATAACCTTAAAAAAAATTTCCAAAAAAACTGGTCAATTTAGCCGGATATTAAAACGCTTATGGCAAAAAAAAGGAGGACCCTTTTTGTTATATAATACTATTTATTACCCATAATATCGAGGCTTTTTTGAGCCTTTTAGAATAATAATGTAATATTAATTCGAGAAAATGGTGGCAAACGAACCGATAGCTATATTTGCAAAATTTAAGGCCAGAATTATAAGATTAACCGCGGTTTATAATTAGGCCCGAAATTTTTATAAAATTATTTGTTATTTGAACCACGATTTTGCCGCTGTAACGGATTGGGGAAATAAGTTAGGCCAAAAGCTAAAGGTATAATTTAACGCATAAAATATTAATGTACTTGTTTAGCATATTATCAAGCTGGAGGAGGAGTTACGATGCAAATTATTAATTATCGAGGAATTTTTGGAACGTTTTATAAATGGCTGCAAATATAACCCGGGATTAATTGTAAATCAGAAAAGCGGAGGTTTCCGAACCAAGCTGGGTAATGTGCCCGAATTTTAAAACGATCCTAAAAAGAATAAGTTTATTTTCGAAATTTGGCACCAGCATATAACTGTTAAAATTTATACCGATGGAAATATATGGACGGATACCGATAAAATATATTATTTTATTTTCCGGATTTTTGGTAATGCTGTTATTATTTTGGTATTTTATATATGCGCTAATTATTCCGATTAGCTGATAATTTTTGAGGTAGTTATAAGTTATTTATAGCAGAAGTATTATAATTAGGATTGGGCGCAAAAGGCTTAAAATATGTTTGAATAGCTGATAATGAAATATGGCAACGAATTCCTTATTTTTAAAAACGATTTTGTCCGTTTAGCGGGGGAAATTAAGCTAATTAGGTTTAAATAAAAAAGGAAGCTATATAACTGATTGGTATATTATTTCAAAATGTATATGGTTAAAAAGTACCTGGACCTGGATTTTATAATATTATTCGATATTTTTTACCGCCGGCTGCAGCAATATTTTTTTCAGTGAAAAACAAAACGAAAAAAGCAAAGGATAAGGCTTTTTTCGAATAAAAGCGGTAATTAGGGTAAAGATAAAGCCCTGATTTTTATCACGGGCAATAATAACCAGCAATAATATAACATAACACCGGGATAAGGACCTGGCAAAGTTTGGAACCTAATTACCGAAAATTATAAGATTTTACTAAAAAAAAGGCAAATGTTTTAATTATAAGCAGCCGGGTTACCGGGTTTCCGAATATTCAGCTAAAAAATAACCAAAAAGCGGATTAATAAGATTATTGCATAATATATAGCGGCCTGCTTTAATAAAAAGTTCCTGGATTATGCTTTGGGCAAGCAGAAGGATATTTCGGAAAACTAATAACCCTGGGGAATTTGGATTTTTTTCCAGGGAATAAAGTATTACAATTAACGATAAGTAAAAACATGCAGTTTAATTTTTTCTATAAATATTTGGGGGGCTTATTACTATTAATATTTTTCCAAATTTTTTTAATAAACTTTATTCTTTTATATCGGTATTAATTAATATAAAAACAAACGGATATATTTTTATTAGCCTGAAAATGGTAAAAAAGGTATACCGATTGCTAAAAGCACCCCGAAAATCGGATTTTTCCCCATACCTGGTTGGTGGTTATAATAGAAAAGGAACCCAAACGGTTAATATAGCAATAATAATAAACCTTTATTTATGCAGCAAAACCTTTTATATTAAATTTTTATTGGTAATTAAAATGCGGAATAATATAATTATGAAAAAAAAATTTATTTGAATATAATATTTGGCCAAACTTTAAACAGAAACAGGCTGCTATTCCCAAAGCACTTTCCTGTTATACCAAAAATATAATATTTATATGAACCAATTGGGTGCAATTTCCAAAGATTTGAATTATATAGAAAATGCGAAATAATAAAACCAGCAAATGGAATAGGAAAATAAAAAAAAGGACGGCCAGCATTCCCAGCTGGGTAAAGTGCAAAAGAAAATCGAAAAACTGAAAGCTTTACAAATTTAGCCAGTTACGGAAAAGGTACCGGCTTTTGTAAAAATATCCAAAAGGATTATACCGTATTTTTATACGATTTTTAATAAAAAATGCCCGTATAAGCACTGGGATAAAGGCAAAAAAAAATCAGGAAAAGGATAATATAAAGCGAAAAGTTGATGCGCTTTTTGATTATTTTATCAGAAAAAATCCGCCCGGTTTTTTGTTTAAAAAAATATAAGGAGTATTAATAAGGCCCATACCAGTTGAAAAAGGATGCGATTGGCTGGTATAAAAACCGCACTTGCAATATAGCCTTTATTAAAGCCTTAGGATTTGTTAATGCTTAATACCGGGAAATAATACTGTATATTACAGGTTTTTATAAGGTTGATAGGTTTATTGAGAAAAGGCAGTAAAAATGATAGGTTAAGATTGGAACGGTTGTAAAATATAACGATAAGGAACTCCGATAAGCCGCTAAGAAAAAGATCCCCCGAAAATATTATAGTTTGTTAGAGGTTTTTAGCAAAGTGGAATTAGATTAAGTACTATTATTTTGGCCAAAAATCGACCATTATATTAAATTGAAAAATAATATCGATTTTTCTAGCCTTTGCTGTTCCTGTTTTTATAAAATATCGTTGGAAAAGTTGGAAACGTGCAAAAAGTATATGTTTGATAATTTTTATAAGGGTTTTATCGAAACCAGCAAAATTTTTTGGGCAGTATTTATCTTTTTTGCCCGAAAGGGAGATAGCAGTTTAAAATTTTGCATAAATTACCGATGGTTAAATGTTATTACCAAAAAGGATATTTGTTTTTTATTATTAATCGAGGAGATTTTGGCCAAGATTGCCAGGGCGAGATATTTTACCAAAATTGATATTTGCCAAATATTTTACTGGATTCGGATATATCCGGATTATAAGGATCTGATTATTTTTTGCATAAAATATGGAATGTTCCGGTATAATATAATATTCGGTTTAATTAACGGACCGGCCATTTTTTAGCAGTTTATTAACAATATTTTAGGTATAAACTGTTTTGATAAATTTTGCTCGGCATATATTAATGATATTTTGATTTGGTTATTAAGCTTCAAAAAATATTATAAGCACGTGCGAATAATACTGGCCAAATTTAAAACGGCCGGATTATAAGACAATTTTGCTAAAAATAAATTTTACATACAGAAAACCAAATTCCTGGGTTTTATTATCGGTATAAAAAGGGTGGCTATCGATTTTACCAAAATTAAAATTGTACAATAATGGCTGCCTTCAAAAATATTAAAAAAAGTACAGTTATTTTTGGGTTTTTGCAGCTTTGCCGAAAATTTGTACCGGAGTATAACAAAATAGCCTGCCTTTTAATAGCCCTGATGCGCAAAAGGGAGGCTTTTTGGATTCCAGCTTAATAAAGCGCTTTTAAAAAGCTAAAAAAAATGTTTGTTATTAGCCCCGGTTTTCAAATATTTTAAACGCAAGTAATGCATTAAAATTGAAATTAATACTTTTAACAGTGTTTGTATAGGGGTGTTAAGCCAAAAATGCAAAAATGGCTGGCACCCAGTTGCTTTTTTTCCGAAATAATGCAAAACGTGGAACAAAATTACCCTATCTATAATAAAATTTTTTAATTATTATTAAAGCTTTAAAATACTGGCGGGCAAAACTGGTGGGATAAAGGGAGGATTTTTTTATAATTATTAATTATAAAACTTTCGAGTTTTTTGGAACAAAATAAAAATTTAACATTTGCCAAACTGTTTGGGGAAATTTGTTTACCGATTATTATTTTTGCATAATTTATAAGCCAGGAATATTAAATAAAGCTACCGATGCTTTAATTTGGAAGCTGGATAATATTGCAATCCAAAAGGCCAAAAAAAGGCGGAATATTACCGGGAATTGTTTATATTAGCAATAATAGCCAAAATTGAATTTTTTTTTAATATTTGTTATAATGAGTAAGCGGCCAATCGGAAAATTTTTTGCTAATACCAGAAAAAGTTGCATTAATATTAAAAAAAGTGGCGCCCGGTACATAGGGATTGTTATTTATAAATAAATTATTGCGGGTAAATAAAACGTTCCTTAACCTGGAGGATATACAAAAAAAAAGCCTGCAAATAGGAAAAAGGGTGGATTTTTGCCAATTATAAATATATTTTATACTAATAACGGCTGATAGTTTTAGTTTAAAAAGAGGAATGGCAGGTTTAGCTTATTTGCAAGGTATATTTAAGGATAATTATGGCTTATCCAAAATATAACAAAATATATGTATTAATAACTGCCAAATATTAATGGCCCGGGTTAAACGCCAATATGAACCGTTTTATAAAAAATTATAAGTGCAAATTTTCCAAAATACCGAGGGATAAAATTTCCGGGCTGTTATATGTTATTTTATTATTTATGCGGATACGGTAACATTTTGTTACGGATTTTAAAAGTATGCCGAAAAGCCGGAAAAGATAAAATAATATTTTAATTATTATGGATTGCTTTAATAAGGTATATTGGATTATTTTTTGCAAAGTTACAATTATAATTAAAAAAATAGTATAATTGTATTATTATTAAAGATTTTATAAAGTTTATGGCTGGCTAATAATTATAGGGTTGGATAAAGGACCTTAGTTTATATCGGATTTTACGGACAAATTGTTGAAAATTTTGGGTATCAAATGAAGGTTATCGATAGCGGAATACTCCCAAAGTGCGGGATAAGCGGAGATTATAAACGAATATTTAAACCAGTATTTGCGGATATTTATTCATCATTTTTAAAATAATTGGTTCAATATATTGCCTGTTTCTAACCTGGTGCAGTTAATTTTACCCTATAAATTATTGGGAGGATTATTATTTTACGAGATTAACCGAGGATTTTTTATTTCCTGTTATTAGGATTGGGAAAAGCGAATCATACTGGCAGGATTGCCGGTTAAGGAGCAATTTTTCCGAAAGGAAATATAAGGGATAATTAAATAAATGGGAAATTTCATATTACTGGCCAGGAATTTATTATTTCACAGTTAAAAATGCATAATATAATAGGCTAATAAGTACCGAAAAAAGCCCAATTTTGGGGTGAGCGATTGGGTTTTTATTATTAAAAAAGGCTGGTTATCGTTAACGAACAGGCCTAATAATAAGCTGGATTTTCCGATAATAAGGTTTGCTTATCGAATCAAAGTATCGAAGGGTTACTCGTACGAGTTGGAATTACCCGAAATTTGGAGGGCTTTAAAGGTATTCTATACCGACCGATTTCGACGGTTTGTTAATAACCCTTTGCCTGGACAAAAGCCAGAGCGCCCCAAGGCAGAGATTATTAATGGTAAGGAAAAGTTCGAGCTAAACGAAATGCTATTTTTAAAAATTTATTATTACCGTTTCCAGTACCAGGTTTATTGGAAAGGATAAGATTTTGATCTAATATGGTACAATATTAGCGATTTATGCAATGCGCCACTGGCAATAAAAGTATTTTATGCCAAATATTCGGATATACCAGGACCGCTAAAGCCGTTGGAGATTTGGAAAAAGGCGGCAAGGCAAAATATTATAGCAGAAAAGCACCGCGATAATAACGATCCCCAGGAAAAAGGATACCGGAAAACTAGGAGGAGATTAACAAAAAACAAGAGATTGTGACCCTTTTTTTTCTGCGCACCAACCGGGAAGGGGGGGGGG
>PYSS01000256.1:0-14825 GCA_003049465.1 Magnaporthiopsis rhizophila
TAAGACTTTTAAAATAGCTAATGGTTTAAATTATAGTATTGAAGATATGGATAATAAATATTATTGTTTTTTAGTATTTGTATATGATATTAAGTTACCAGATAAAAAGCCAATGGTTTATTCATCTATAAATAAGGCTCTAAAAGGATTACAAATTAGTTATAGTACTCTATTGTTACAAACGGTTCTCTGCTCCTAGGGTAGGGTACGCTAGGAGAGGCGCTGAGCAGTATGGTTTTCACAAGGTTGCTTGTGCTAGGGAACTGGATAGTAACAAAAGTTTCGATTATTTGCCCAAAGGAATGCCTTGGAGCTAATTTAGGTTAACTAATGCCGAAGCCTCAGTTAAAAATTATTTAACACAGTGGGAAACCTTTGCCTTATATACCCGTGATTCTCCTGTGCCAAATTTGTGTTACATTTGTTATAAGTGATATATAATAATTGCACCGATCGCATATATTAATCTGGTATTAGCTGTGATATGTTTATCCCCGATATATTATATTTATCGCCGACCCTAGCAATTATGTAACCTTTTTTATCAGCATAACTTTAATTGTTTGGCCCCTGGCCTTTTGTTACAAACGGTTTTCTGCTTTTAGGGTAGGGTACGCTAGGAGAGGCGCTGAGCAGTATGGTTTTTACAAGGTTGTTTGTGTTGGGGAACTGGGTAATAATAGAGGTTTCGATTGTTTGCCCAAAGAAATGCCTTGGAGCTAACTTAGGTTAATTAATACCGAAACCTTAGTTAAAAGCTTTTTAACACAGTAGGATAACCTTTTTTTATATCCGTAAGGGTTTTGTGTATAATTTTTGATCCGTTCCTGGACCATAAATTAACTGATTTGTGATCCGTTATAAAATTACAAATTATTACCTTAATTTGTGATCTGTTATAAAATTATAAATTATTGTTTTAATTTATGATTTATTATAAAATTATAAATTATGCTTTATTTAGCTAACTGTTTTGTTATATAACTTCCTTTTTATTCTGGCCTTAATTTTGTAATTTTTGGCCATTTTGATTGCGGGGTAAAGGCGAACTGTTAGGGATTAGCCCTAGCCCTTTTGTTTTTTGCCAGCTGTGATTGTAATATTAGGTTTCTTTTTTTAGGCCAAATTTTTTTGGTTATACCTGTTATTCGTTCTTTCGTTAATAGTAAATACTTTTTTTTCTTATTAATTTCCGTTCCTTTTTTTTTAACAAAATGTTTGGTCGGGTGCAAAAGTATAAACCGGTTATTTTATTGATCTTTTGCCGCAAAAATTTACTTTCTGTAATATTTGTTTCTGCTTTTTTTATACCTTTTTATTTATATTATTACAAGGTTTTTAAGTAAAAGAAATATTTTGCTTTTTTGCAGAACTTTTTTCGTTGTATGAAATATTTTCGTATTAATTGTTCAAATTGCAATATTTTCGGTTTTAGCCCCGAAAAATTTCGCCGAATAACCTTACAATACAAAAAGATTAATAATAAGGTGGAAGTTTTGAAAAAAAAACTTTTTCGATTATACAAATAATAAAAAATATGAGCGCAAAAAAAAATGTGCGCAATTCGCTGTAAAATTAATATTATAGAAAAATTGGAACGGGTTAAGCGGGAGAAAACCGTTAAAATAGCCGCATAAGCCTTTGGCGCACCCCTAATCCTGCCGGTTCCCGAATTTTTTTTATTATTTCCAAACTAGGCCAAATTTGGGATCAACCCAAACTTTGATTTATTAGCCCTGTTTTAATCAGGTAAATTATTTTAATATTAGTATTTCAAACCAAAACCCGAATTTTAGCACTGGTATTAACTCCTTCCCAAAAACCTTCCGTTAATATTTTTCAAAAGTTTCTGGCGTACCTTTTAGGTTTATTTTTTTTTTTTAAATGTTTTTTTCAATTTTATATCTTGCTTATTTAACCAAATAATATTTGGTTTTGTTAATAATATTTTTGTTCAAAATTTTTTTAATTTTGTACTTTTATTTTGGATTAATTTTTATTAATTTGTTATTTTTAAACCCTGGTAATGCTGGTTTAAATAAATTAATATAAAAAACCGGATAGTTATATATAATTAATAACAGTTAAAATTTGTAATTAATATCGGAAATTTTTTTTAAAATTTTAAACGGTTTTAATTTTTTATAATTTAATTTATTATTTGGTTATTTTGTTTTAATATTGTATCGAAAAAGATAAATGTTATTCTTTTTTTTAAAGGTTGGTTTTTTGATCCTTTTTTTGTTGGTTTGTATAAATATGCGCTGTTGCAATTTTTTTAACTTTGCCTGAAAGTTTTTATACAGTTTAATAAGTTTTTTTACCTATATTTCCGCTGCTAAAGTATATAATTCTGCTTTAAACTTTTTATACACCGTAAATATAAACTTATAATTTGTATAAAATAGTATAATCCTTATATTTTTATATATTAAATTGTTATATACAAATTATGCTATAAAAAATAATTATACCCAATTATTTTATTTATAATTAATAAAATAATATAAATATTGTTTTATGGTTTAGTTTGTTTGTTTTATTTATTTATCCATTTAAAAATAATAAGCCGTAAAAAAAGCATATTCTGCGCTTAAACTGGTTATAAGCTATTTTTAAAACTTATTATTAAATAGTTTATTTTGGTTTATAATTATATATTTTGGTATTTTGTATTTTGCGATCATATTTCGGATAAAAATATAAATTAGTTTTATAATTTTTGCTTTTTTTTTAAATAATAAATATATAATATATTTGGTAAATTGGTTAATTATTACCATAATATTATTATACTGGATATTTGTAAGGGATTTTTTTAATTTGGATAGCTCTGTAATAAAATCTATTATAATTTTTTGCCAAACTTTGCTAAGTGCTAATAAAAATTAAAATAATCCATAAAGCTTATATTTATTTGCTTTATTTTTTGCACAGTTTTTATAATTTTTAATTACCTTTTGTATTTTGGCGCAGGTTTTTATAAATCTGTAATATTGGCAAAATCTTTTCCAAATTTTAACAATCCCTTAATATTCACTGGCTATTTAATTATAAATTTGCTGGATTTTTTCTGGGATCCAACTTTTTTATTGGGTTATTTTAACTAATGCCTATTGTACTAAAATTAGGGATCCGTTTGGTTTTTTGGCCAAAACTGCGCATATTTTTGGTGGTATATTTACCTAATAATTTAATCGGCAGTTTAAAATATTCGCTTGGCTGTTTTTTAACCTTTTCCTAACCTTAATTTGAAAATTATAATTTTAAAAAAATTAGCTTTATTAAATTTATTTTTTATTTAGTATTTGGTTAATAATAAATTATAATAGGTTTTTATAATTGGTGTACACCATAATTTAATAATTAGCTTTGCACAAATATACCTTTCATTTCTCTAAAATTTTGATAATAACAAAAAATTTTTTATTATAAATTTGATAATTTAGCTTAAATTTATTTAATTTTTGCAAAAAAAATGTATAAAGGTATAATTTTCCTTAATTATTTCATTGCTCTAATTATTTTCTAATAGCAAAATCCGATATATTAATTTTAATTTCAAAAAATTTTTCTGGGTTTGGTATTATTAGTACCAATATTTAAATAATAATTTTTTTTAGCAAATCGAAAATTATTTATTTTTATATCCCTTAATAAAATTGGGTATCGTTTTTGGTAAAATTTATAAATAATATAGCCTTTTTATTAAAATTTCGGATAAATTTTCGGTAAAAGTTTAAAAATCCCAAAAAATTTTGCATTTTTTTAATTATAATAAATATAGGCTAATTTTTTACCGCTTGTACCTTTTTGGGTTCCATCCAAATTTTCCCTTATTTAATAACAAACCCGAAAAAAATTATTTTTAGGGAATATTATATATATTTGCCCGGGTTAACCAAAAGTTTTGCATTCTGCAATTTTTATAACACCTTATATATATATTGTTTATATTTTTCTAATATATTTAAAAAAATCAAAATATTATTCAAATATATAAGGGTAAAAATATCGAAATATTTTTGCAATATATGGTTAATTATTTGTTAAAACGTGGTTGGTGTATTAATAAGCCCAAAAATTATTACCAATAATTCGAAAATTTTAAGCTTGGTTCAAAAAGCAGTTTTTTATTTATCCCTTTCCTTAATTTTTAACAGGCTATAAATTTTATATAAATTTAGGGCTGTAAATTATTAATTTTTCCCAAACCTATCTTTAAATTTATCGATTAAAAATAAAGGATACCGATTTTTTATTGTTTTCTAATTTAATAAATAATAATTGATATATATCCGTTCCTCCCCGTTTTTTTTAGAAACAAACAAAATTTTATATTTTATAGGGAAATCGAAAAATCTGGTAAATCCCTTCCTAATTTTTTCCTTTAGCTATTTTTGTAACAATTTTTTTTACCAAGGGTTTAATTAATATAATTTTTGGTATTTAAATTATGCTTTTGATTTAAGCTTAATTTTGTAATTAAACGGTCCATATTCCGGTAATACCGTTTCCAAATTTTTCTGGAACAATTTTTAATATTTATAGTATTTTTTAGGAATATTTTTAAATCTATCCTTAATAATTTTCTGCTTGTTAAATTTATTTATATCTGTGTTTATTAGTGTTTTGGTTAGTGCAATTTGTTAAAATTAATTATTATATTTTGCTATTATTGCGGTTACCCTTTTTGGCATCCAACCTTTATTATCCGGGGCCCGTGGCTATTAGGTTTTCCTGCTGGTTAATAATAATTTCTTTCATTAAATTTGTTCGGTAACCCAATTTATTAAAGGATTATATTTTTTAAATTATAAAATACCTAAAATCAAATTTTCCCCTTTTATATTTATAATATTCAGGATTATTTTGCAAATTTTTCCCAAAAATCGAAATTTAAAATAATCAGTTTTAATATTAATCCTTTTTTTATTAAATATAACTGGCTTTTATTTTATTATTATAAAATTATATGGTTTCTTTTTTTAATATATCGGAATATTGTATTTTTTTACCATTTTTAATAAAAAATAATTTTTTTAAACTTTATAATTAATTATAATTTTTATTTTTTGCCTTTTTTAATATATTATTATC
Source organism: Magnaporthiopsis rhizophila (assembly GCA_003049465.1). Taxonomy (NCBI): domain Eukaryota; kingdom Fungi; phylum Ascomycota; class Sordariomycetes; order Magnaporthales; family Magnaporthaceae; genus Magnaporthiopsis; species Magnaporthiopsis rhizophila. Next base: position 5,101 of record PYSS01000256.1, read on the forward strand.
CTAATATGCTTATATTAATCGGTAATTATTATTATTAAAAATTTTGCTGGTTATTGTTTTATCCGTGCCTTATTTTCGGATAAACTTTTTAATTTTTTGCTTGGGGCATCTGTTACTGGGACCCAATTATTTTTATTAATCGGGCAAACCTATTTGTCCAGGTTTTTGCTTTTTTTTTTATATATATTTTGCACTCCGGTTTTTTGCATATCTGGTATATAAAAATTCCTGCCAGGTATATTATAAAATAGGCTGGTAATAGTATAAAAATTGCTGCTAAACTTTTATAATTCATTTTTATTATTTATTATTTCGGAAATTAGTATTTTTATTATAAGTACTGCATTAATTTTTCTTCTTTTTTTTGTGGAAAAAAATCGTGTTTCAGTTTTTTGGTTATATATTATTTATAATTATTATATAGGTATTCGGCCCAAAAAAGTTTATTATAATGGTCCGTATCGGGATTTATATTTTTGTGGTTTAACGTATATAACTGTGCTAATTGTTGGTTCAGGTTCGGAATATTTTTAAATAGTGCCCCGTAATAAATAACCGATTGATTATTTTTTAATTAATTCAAAAATTTCCTTTTATTATCCTATGCTGATTTTTTGCATATTAAATTACCAATAGGTTTGGGCTGATCCCAAAACTATTAGTTTATTTCCAAAAACCTAAATAAGGTATATATTTTCCATATTTCCTTTTTGATTATAAAGGGTTATTTTCCTATATTAATTAGTTGCTGATCAAATTTTTGTTGGAATTTTTTAAAATTAACTATATATTATTCCCTGCTGGGTTTTTTATTGTTAAAATCCGTTTTTATAATTTTCCAGTACTTTATTAGGCCCAATTTTTTTTCCTGGGTTTGTAACCAATATGTTTGGCCCAAAAATAATTCCATTTTTGCATTTATATTTAAGCTTTTTTCGAATTTGTTAACCGAGGTATTTAATATGCTTTTGTATCGGGCTAGTTTTTCAAATTTTCTGTTATTACCCCGGGGTTGGCCAATTTATTATAGCATAGCAAATTATTGTTTAGGGTAATACCTTATAATATTTTTATCGGAATAATAGGTTATATAATTTTTATCGAAATAATAAGTTTAATTAAATAATGCTTTAAAATATAGGCTTTTTTTTGCTATTTATTTGGTTATTTTGAAAAAATTTGGGGTTATGGGCTGATAGCCTTCCGGTGTGCCTTTTCGGCAAAAAATGGCCGTTTGTTGGTTTTTTTACGAACAGTTCTTTTTAATATATCCTTTTTTCCCATATTTAAAATATTTTCTATCCTTTGGGTTCTTAAATTTAATATATTTTTATTCTTTATATTAGTATATAATCCCTGCGTTAAAATTTATGGATCCAAAATATATACTGTAAGTTGTGGATTGTTGCTGTTTTGCCTTTTTCTGGTTGGTTTTATTGTTTTGTGCTACTGGTTTAATTTGCTGGGCTTTTTTTTTAAAGTAATATTTGTACAGTTTATTGCTAATATAGATGGCCGTAATAATATAATCGATAAAATTTTCAAATTGTTCCTATTTAAATAATTTATTTTTCACGTTATTCCTTAGCTTTTGGTAAAATTGGATTATTTTGGTATTTTCCGTCCAGTTAAATTTGTTAATTAATTATTGGAATTCGGAGATATAGGTTAATGTGGGGCCTTTTTATTGGAGTTAAAATAGTTTTTTTTCGGCCATCCGTTTTTTATCGACCTGTTCGAAAATTTTGGCAATTTTTTCACCAAACTTTTCGAAATTAGCAAATATTAATTTGGTTTTTTTTTTGGATTTGTTATATTTTTTTAGGTAATTAAACCAAATGGGCTTAAATCAATCCTTAATTTTGTTATCCAAATATATGGCCGTATAAGCAATTTTTTATTTTTCCTGCTAAAAATGGTTTTAATAAAATAAAAAATACCTTTTGTATTTGGTCAGGAATATTTTAATTTTGCTTTTTTTTTTATTATATTTATCGGGTGAGGGGAATTTGTAGGATTTAATAGCAATATGGGGCTCGGCCTAAGCTTCTTTAAATTTTTCGATTTTCGCGATAAATATTTATATGGCCGCCAAAAAATTATTATACATTTTGCTAATAATAATAATATCTTTGGATTTTTTGCCTGCAATTGATATAATTGGCTATTGTTTATTATTTTTGGTAAATATTAAATAGGATTAATTAAAATGTTATAAACGGTTTTTTGCTTTTAAGGTAAGGTATGCTAAAAAAGGCGCTAAGCAGTATAATTTTCACAAGGTTGCTTGTGCTGGGGAACTGGATAATAATAAAGGTTTCGATTATTTATCTAAAGAAATACTTTGGAGCTAATTTAGGTTAATTAATGCCGAAACTTTAGTTAAAAGCTTTTTAATATAATAGGATAGCCTTTTTTTATATCCGTAAAAGTCCTGCGTATAATTTTTGATCCGTTCCTGGACTATAAATCAATTAATTTATAATTCATTATAAAATTACAGATTATTGCTTTAATTTGTAATCTGTTATAAGATTATAAATTATTGTTTTAATTTATAATTTGTTATAAAATTACAAATTATGCTTTATTTAGCTAACCGTTTTGTTATATAACTCCCCTTTTACCCTGGCCTTAGTTTTGTGGCCTTTGGCCATTTTGATTGCGGGGTAAAGGCAAACTGCTGGGGGTTAGCCCCAGTCTTTCTGCCCCCTGCCAGCTGTGGTTGTAACACCTTTATAATTGCAGGATAAAGGCGTACTGCTGGGGGTTAGCCCTAGCCCTTTTATTTTTTGCCAGTTGTGGTTATAATATCAGGTTTCCCCTCCTAAGCCAAATTCTTTTGGCCAAAACCTGCAGTCCCATCCTTTTGTTAATGATAAATATTTTCTTTTTTTATTATTTTCCGTCCCCTTTTTTTTAATAAAATATCCGGTTGGGTACAAAAACGAAAGTTTTCTGACATCCGTTCGACAATTTGTTAGAATATCCTTTTTTTTTTTATTTTTTAATCTTTTTTTATAATGTTTTTTTGTTTTGCTTGCGAGGCTATTGGCTTTTTTTCCTGCCAGGTATTTTCGAAGGATTTTTTTTGTTGTGCTAAATATATTTATTTAGGGTGCGCCCGGTGCAACATTTTAGGGATTTTTTCCAGCCAGTTGCAAAAAATTACCGAGCAGTATTCCAGGCTTAATACTAAATTTGCGGCGGCCGAAAGGTTTTATTAATAAACTAAAAAATTAATATGTGCTAAAAATAATCGCGTTTTGCAATTGCATATTTAAAAAGATTTATGGTTTAAGCAAATAATGTGTGCTGTGCGTTGTGGAATTAATAGTATTAAGGAGCTGAAACGGGTTAAACAAAAAAAGGCCGAAAAGGCGGCCGCACAGGCCCCTGTTATATTTCTAAACCTGCTGGTCCCTAATTTTCCTCTATTATTTCCGAGTTGGGCCAATTATAGGGTTAATTTTAACCTTAATTTATTAGTTTTATTTTAATTAGGTAAATTATTTTAGTACCGGTATTCCGAGCCAAAATCCAAATTTTGGCACTGGTATTAACTTTTTTTTAAAAGTTTTCCGCCGGTACTTTTCGAAAGTTTTTGGCGTATTTTTTAGGTTTGTTTTTTTTTTCCAAATATTTTTTTCAATTCTGTACCCTGCTTATTTAACCAAATAATGTTTGGTTTTGTTGATAATATTTTTGTCCAAAATTTTTTCGATTTTATACTTTTGTTTTAGGTCGATTTTTATTAACTTATTGCTTTTAAACCCTGGTAATACTGGTTTAAATAAATTAATATAAAAAATCGGATAATTATATATGGTTAATAATAATTAAAATTTATAATTAATATCGAAAATTTTCCTTAGGATTTTGAACGGTTCCAACTTTTTATGGTTTAATTTATTATTTAATTATTTTATTTTAATATTGTATTAAAAAAGATAAATATTATTTTTTTTTTTAAAAGTTAATTTTTTAATTTTTTTTTTATTAGCCTGCATAAATATATGCTATTGTAATTTTTTTAGTTTTGCCTGGAGATTTTTGTATAGTTTGGTAAGCTTTTTCACCTATATTTCTGCTATTAAGGCATATAGTTCTGCTTTAAGCTTTTTGTACACCGTAAATATAAACCCGTAATTTGTATAAAACGGTATAATCCCTGTATTTTTATACACTGAACTGTTATATGCAAATTAAACCATAAAAAATAATTATACCCAGTTATTTTATTTATAATTAACGAAATAACGTAAATATTATTTTATGGTTTGGTTTATTTGTTCCGTTTGCTTATTTATTTGCGGATAATAGGCCGTAAAAAAGGCATATTTTGCGCTTAAACTGGCTATAAGTTATTTTTAAAATTTGCTGTTAAATAGTTTATTTCGGTCCGTAATTATGCATTTTGGTATTTTATATTTTGCAATTATATTTCGGATAAAAATATAAACCAGTTTTGTGGTTTTTGCATTTTTTTTGAACGGTAAATATATAGCATATTTGGTAAATTGGTTAATTATTACCATAATATTATTATATTGGATATTTATAAAGGGTTTTTTTAATTTGGATAGCCCTGTAATAAAATTTATTATAACTTTTTGCCAAGCCTTGCTAGGTGCTAGTAAAGGTTAAAATAATCCATAAAGCTTATATCTGTTTATTTTGTTTTTTACGCAATTTTTACAATCCTTAATTGCTTTTTGTACCTTAGCACAGGTTTTTATAAACCTATAATATTAACGAAATTTTTTCCAGGTTTTAGTAATCCCCTGGTATTTATTAATTATTTGGCTATAAATTTGCTGGATTTTTTTTGGGATTCAGCTTTTTTATTGGATTATTTTGGCCAATACCTGCTGTGCCGGAATCAGGGATCCGTTTGGTCCTTTGGCCAAAATTGCGCATATTTCGGGTGGTATATCCACCTGATGGTTTAATTAACGGCTTAAAACGTTCGTTTAACCATTTTCTGACCTTTTTTTAACCTTAATTCGAAAATTATAATTTTAAAAAAACTAGCTTTATTAAATTTATCTTTTATTTAGTGTCTGGCTAGTAATAAATTATAATAGGTTTTTATAATCGGTATATACCATAATTTAATAATTGGTTTTGCACAAATATACCTTTTATTCTTTCAAAATTTTAATAATAGTAAAAAGCTTTTTATTGTGGATTTGATAATTTAGCTTAGGTTTATTTAATTTTTGCAAAAAAAATGCGCAAAAATACAGTTTTCTTTAATCGTTTTACTGCTCCAATTATTTTTTAATAGCAAAATTCGATACATTAATTTCGATTTCAAAAAGTTTTTTTGGGTTTGGTATTATTAGTACCGGTATTTGGATAATAGCTTTTTTCAGTAAATTAAAAGCTATTTATTTTTATATTTCCTAATAAAATTGGGTATTATTTTTGGTAAAATCCGTAAATGGTATAGCCTTTTTGTTAAAATTTTGGATAAATTTTCGGTAAAAATTTAAAAACCCCAAAAAACCTCGCATTTTTTTAATTATGGTAGGTACAGGCTAATCTTTTACCGCCTGTACTTTTTTGGGTTTCATCCGAATTTTCCCTTATTTAATAACAAACCCGAAAAAAATTACCTTTAGAAAATACCATATACATTTGTCCGGGTTAACCAAAAGTTTTGCATTTTGCAATTTTTGTAATATTTTATATATATATTATTTGTATTTTTCTAATATATTTAAAAAAATTAGGATATTATTCAGATATGCAAAAGCGAAAATATTAAGGTACTTTTGTAATACATAGTTAATTATTCGCTAAAATGTGGCTAATACATTAATAAGCCCGAAAATTATTACCAGTAATTTGAAAATTCCAAGCTTGGTTCGAAAAGCAGTTTTCTATTTATCCCTTTTCTTAATTTTTAGCAGGCCATAAGTTTTGCATAAATTTAGGGCTGTAAACCACCGGCTTTTCCCGAACCTATTTTTAAATTTGTTAATCAGGGGTAAAAAATACCGATCCTTTATTATTTTTTAATTTAACGGACAATAATCGATATATATCCGTTTTTCCCCATTTTTTTTGGGAATAAACAAAATTTTATGCCCCACAGGGAAATTAAAAGGTTTGGTAAATTTTTTCCTAACTTTTTCCTTTAGTTATTTTTATAATAGCTTTTTTTGCCGAGGGTTTAATCGATACAGTTTTTGGTACTTAAATTATACTTCCGGTTTAAATTTAATTTTGTGATCAAACGGTCCGTGTTCCGGTAATACCGTTTTTAAATTTTTTTGAAACAACTTTTAGTATTTGTGGTACTTTTTAGGGATATTTTTAAATCTATCTTTAATAATTTTTTGTTTGTTGGATTTGTTTGTATTTGTATTTATTAGCATTTTGGTTAGTGCAGTTTGCCAGGGCTAATTATTATATTTTGCTATTATTGCAATTACCCTTTTTGGCGTCCAATTTTTATTACCCGGGGCCCGTGGCTATTAGGCTTCCCTGCTAATTAATAATAATTTTTTTTATTAAATCTGTTCGGTAATCCAATTTATTAGAGGGTTATATTTTTTAAGCTATAAAATACCTAAAATTAGATTTTTCCCTTTTGTATTTATAATATTTAGGGTTATTTTGCAGGTTTTTTCCAGAAATTAAAATTTAAAATGATTAATTTTAATATTAATTTTTCTTTTATTAAATGTAACTGGCTCCTATTTTATTATTATAAGATTATATGGTTCTTTTTTTTAATATATCGGAATACTGTACCTTTTTATTATTTTTAGCGAAAAATAATTTTTTTAAACTTTATAATTGATTATAATTTTTATTTTTTGCCTTTTTTAGTATATTATTATCCTAATATGCTTATACTGGTCGGTAATCGTTATTGTTAGGGATTTTGCTGGTTATTGCCCTATCCGTGCCCTATTTTTGGGTAAACCCTTTAATTTTTTGCTTGGGATACCTATTGCCGGGCCCCAATTATTCCTGTCGATCGGGCAAACCCATTTATCCAGGCCTTTGCTTTTTTTTCCATATATATTTTATATTCCGGTTTTTTGCACATTTAATATATAAAAATTCCTGTTAAGCATATTATAAAATAAGCTAATAATAATTCAAAGGTTGCTGCAAAATTTTTATAACCCATTTTTGCTATTCACCATTTCGAAAGCTGGTATTTTTATTATAAGTACCGTATTAGTTTTTCTTCCTTTTTTTGTGGAAAAAAATCGTGCTTTAATTTTTTAGCCATATGCTATTTATAATTATTATACAGGTATTTAGCCCAAAAAAGCTTATTATAATAGCCCGCATCGGGGTTTATATTTTTATAGTTTAGCATATATAACTGTGCTAGCCGTTTATTTAGGTTCGGAATATTTTCGAATAATACCCTGTAATAAATAACCGATTGGTTATTTTTTAACCAATTTAGGGGCTTTTTTTTATCGTTTTGCACCAGTTTTTTGCATATTAAACCGCTAATAAGTTTGGGCTAATCCTAAAATTATCGATTTATTTCCAAAAACCTAAATAAAATATATACCTTTTATATTTCCTCCTTAATTATAAGGGATTATTTCCCTATATCGATCAGTTGCTAATCAAATTTTTACTGGAGTTTTTTAAAATTAACCATATATTGTTCCCTGCTGGGTTTTTTATCGTTAGGATCCGTTTTTGTGGTTTTCCAGTATTTTATTAGGCCCAATTTTTCTTCCTAAACTTGCAGCCAATGCGTTTGGCCCAAAAACGGTTCCACCTTCGCATTTATATTTAAATTTTTTTCAAAATCGTTAATTAAAATATTTAATATATTTTTGCACCGGGCTAATTTTTCAAATTTTCCACTTTATCCGATAAGTTTTTTTATTATTAGTATATAATTATTATAATACTAAACCCCCTCAAATCCCTCCAAATATTAGGCTATTTTTTTATTATTCCGGAATTGGCCAACTTATTATAATATAGCAAACTATTATTTAAAATAATACCCTGTAGCATTTTTATCGGAATAATGGATTATATAGTTTTTATTAAAACAGTAAGTTCAACTAAACAATATTTCGGGGCATAGGCTTTTTTTTACTACTTATTTGGTCAATTTGGAAAAATTTGGGATTATAAGCTAATAACCCTTTGGTGCGCCTTTTCGGCAAAAAACAGCCGCTTATCGGTTTTTTTATAAATAATTTTTTTTAATATATTCTTTTTTCCTATATTTAAAACATTTTCTATTTTTTGGATCCTTAAATTTAACATATTTCTATTTTTTATACTGGTGTATAATTTTTGCGCTAAAATTTATAGGTTTAAAATGCATATTGTAAACCATAAATTATTATTATTTTGCCTTTTTCTGGTTAACTTTGTTATTTTACGCTATTGGCTTGGTTTGTTAAACTTTTTTCTCAAAATAACATTTATATAGCCTATTGCTAATACAAACAGCCATAATAATATAATTAACAAAATTTTCAGATCGTTCCTGTTTAAACAACTTATTTTTCATATTATTTTTTAGCCTTTGGTAAAACTGGATTATTTTAGTATTTTTTATTTAATTAAATTTGTTAACCAGCTGCTGGAACTCGAAAATATAAATTAATACAAAGCCTTTTTGCCGGAGTTAAAACAACTTTTTTTTGGCCACCCGTTTTTTATCGATTTGTCCGAAAATTTTGGCAATTTTTTTACCAAATTTCTCGAAATTAGCAAATATTAGCTTGGTTTTTTTTTTGGATTTGTTATACCCTTTTAAATAATCGGACCAAATAAGCTTAAACCAATCCTTAATTTTGCTATCCAGGCGCATAATTATATAAGCAACTTTCTGTTTTTTTTTTTAAAAATGGTCTTAATAAAACAGAAAATACCCTTTATATTTAATCAGAAACATTTTAATTTTGCTTTCCTTTTTATTATATTTATCGGGTAAGGGGAATTTGTAAAATTTGATAGCAATATGGGGCTCGGCTTAAGCTTTTTTAAATTTTTCGATTTCCGTAATAAGTGCTTGTATAGCTGCCGAAAAATTATTATATATTTTACTAACAATGGTAACATTTTTGGGTTTTTTGCCTGCAATTAATATAATTATTATTGCTTATTACCTCCGGTAAATACTAAACAGGATCAATTAAAATGTTACAAATGGTTTTTTGCTTTTAGGGTAAAATATGCTAAAAAAAGCGCTAAATAATATGGTTTTTACAAAGTTATTTGTGCTGGGAAACTAAATAATAATAAAAATTTTAATTATTTGCCCAAAGGGATACCTTGGAATTAATTTAGGTTAATTAATACCAAAGCCTTAATTAAAAACTATTTAATACAGTGGAAAACCTTTGCCTTATATACCCGTGATTCTCCTGTGCCAGATTTGTGCTACACCTGCTATGGGTGATATATAATGATCGCACCGATCGCACATATTAACCTGGTATTAGCTGTGATATATCTATCCCCGATATATCACACTTATCGCCGATCCTGGCGGTCACGTAACCTCCTTTATCAGCATAGCTTTGGTTGTTTGGCCCCTGGCCTTCATGACTGCGGGGTAGAGGCGTACCGCTGGGGGTTAGCCCCAGCCCTTCTATCCCCTGCCAGCTGTGGTCGTAACATCTATTAAATTATATTAATAATAAATATATTTATAAATCAAGTCTTATAATATCCTTTGAATATTTAATAGTAGAGGATTTTACTGAGTATCG
>PYSS01000257.1:0-13691 GCA_003049465.1 Magnaporthiopsis rhizophila
AGCCCAAACTTATCGATAATTTAATATGCAAAAAATTGGTGCAAAATGATAAAAAAAACCTTTAAATTGGTTAAAAAATAATTAATTGGTTATTTATTATAAGGCATTATTTGAAAATATTCCGAACCTAAATTAGCAATTAATATAATTATATGTGCTAAATTATAAAAATATAAACCCTAATATAAACTATTATAATAAACTTTTTTGGGCCAGAAATTTATATAACAATTATCGGTAATATATAATTAAAAAATTAAAGCATAATTTTTTTTTATAAAAAAAAAGAAAAAAATTAATGCAATATTTATAATAGGAATACCAATTTCCGAAATGGTAAATGGCAAAAATAGGTTATAAAAATTTTGCAGCAATTTTCGAATTATTGCCAGTATATTTTATAATATGCTTAATAGGAATTTTTATATACCAGATATGCAAAAAACCGAAATATAAGATATATATAAAAAAAAAAAAAAAATCTGGACGGATAAATTTGCCTAATCGATAAAAATAATTAAAATCCGGAAATAAACGCCCTAAACAAAAAATTAAAAAATTTACCCGAAAATAAAACACGGATAAGGTAATAACCAGCAAAATTTTTAATAATAATAATTACCGATTAATATAAATATATTAGGATAATAATATATTGGAAAAAGCGAAAAATAAAAATTATAATCAATTGCAAAGCTTAAAAAAATTATTTTTTGCCAAAAGCGGTAAAAAAATACAATATTCCGATATATTAAAAAAAAACCATATAATTTTATAATAATAAAATAAAAGCTAATTATATTTAACAAAGGAAAAATCGATATTAAAATTAATTAATTTAAATTTTGATTTTTGGGGAAAATTTGCAAAATAATCCTGAATATTATAAATATAAAAAGGGAAAACCTAATTTTAGGCCTTTTATAGCTTAAAAAATATAATTTTTTAATAAATTAAATTACCGAACAAATTTAATAAAAAAATTATTATTAATTAATAAAAAAGCCTAATAATTATGGATCCCGGGTAATAAAAAACGGATACCAGAAAGGGCAATTATAATAGTAGCAAAATTTGGCAATTAATCCTAACAAATTATACTAATCAAAATACTAATAAATATAAATACAAATGGATCCGATAAGCAAAAAATTACCAAAAAAAGATTTAAAAATATTTTTGAAAAATACCATAAATATTGGAAATTGTTCCAAAAAAATTTGGAAATAATATTACCAAAATATGGACTATTTAACCACAAAATTAAATTTAAACCGGAAGTATAACTTAAATATTAAAAGTTGTACCGATTAAATTTTTAATAAAAAAAGCTATTATAAAAATAATTTAAAAAAAAATCAGGAAAGGATTTATCAAATTTTTTAATTTCCTTATAGGATATAAAATTTTATTTATTCCCAAAAAAAATAAAAAGGAACAAATATATATCGATTACCGTTTGTTAAATTAAAAAATAATAAAAGATTGGTATTTTTTATTTTTGATTAATAAATTTAAAAATAGGCTTGGGAAAAGCCGGTGGTTTATAACCTTAAATTTATACAAAATTTATGGTTTATTAAAAATTAAGGAAAAGAATAAATAAAAAACCGCTTTTCGGACCAAATTTGGAATTTTTAAATTATTAATAATAATTTTCGGGTTTATTAATATACCAGTTATATTTTAGCAAATAATTAATTATATATTACAAAAATATTTTAATATTTTTACCCTTATATACCTGAATAATATTTTGATTTTTTTAAAAATGCTAGAAAAATATAAATAATATATATATATAAAATATTGCAAAAATTATAAAATGCAAAATTTTTAATTAATCCGGACAAATATATATAATATTTTTTAAAAGTGGTTTTTTTTGGGTTTGTTATTAAATAAGGAAAAATTCGGATGGAACCCAAAAAGGTATAAATAATAAAAAATTAGCCTATATTTATTACGGTTAAAAAAGTACAAGGTTTTTTAAAATTTTTAAATTTTTACCGAAAATTTATCCGAAATTTTAACAAAAAGGTTATATTATTTATAAATTTTACCAAAAATAATACCCAGTTTTATTAGGGGATATAAAAATAAATAATTTTTAAATTGCTAAAAAAAGCTATTATTTAAATACCGGTATTAATAATACCAAACCCATAAAAACTTTTTAAGGTTAAAATTGATGCGTTAAATTTTGTTATTAAAAAATAGCTGGAATAGCAAAACGANTACCCAGTTTTATTAGGGGATATAAAAATAAATAATTTTTAAATTGCTAAAAAAAGCTATTATTTAAATACCGGTATTAATAATACCAAACCCATAAAAACTTTTTAAGGTTAAAATTGATGCGTTAAATTTTGTTATTAAAAAATAGCTGGAATAGCAAAACGATTAAAAAAGGTTATATTTTTGTGCATTTTTTTCGCAAAAATTGAATAAATCTAAACTGAATTATCAAATTTATAATAAAAAGCTTTTTATTATTATTAAAGTTTTGGAAAAGTGAAAGGTATATTTGTACAAAGCTAACCACCAAATTATAATATATACCGATCATAAAAACCTATTATAATTTATTATTAGCCAAATGCTAAATAAAAAATAAATCCGATAAAACCAGTTTTTTTAAAATTATAATTTTCGAATTAAGGTTAGGAAAGGATTAAAAAATGGCCAAGCGGATATTTTAAACCGTTAATTAAATTATTAGGTAAATATATTACCAAAAATATGCGCAGTTTTGGCCAAAAGATTAAACGGATCCCTGATTCCGGTATAGCGGGCATTAGCCAAAATAATCCGACAAAAAAGCTGGATCCCAAAAAAAATCCAGCAAATTTATAGCCAAATAATTAATAAATATTAAAAGGTTACTAAAACCTAAAAAAAGCTTTGGTAATATTATAAATTTATAAAAATTTGTGCTAAAATATAAAATATAATTAAAAATTGCAAAAATTATGCAAAAAACAAAATTATAAGTATAAATTTTATGGTTTACTATAATTTTTGCTAATATTTAGCAAAATATAGCAAAAAATTATGGCGGATTTTGTTATAAAACTATCCAAATTAAAAAAACCCTTTATAAATATCCAATACAATAATATTATAATAATAATCGACCAATTTATTAAATATATTATATACCTATTATTTAAAAAAAATGCAAAGGTTATAAATTTAGCTTATATTTTTATCCGGAATATAATTGCAAAATACGGAATACCGAAATATATAATTTTAAACCGAAACAAATTGTTTAATAACAAGTTTTGGAAATAGTTTATAACAAGCTTAGGTGCAAAATATGCCTTTTTTACGGTTTATTATTTTTAAATAAATAAGCAAACGGAACGAACAAATTAAATTATAGAATAATATTTATATTATTTTGTTAATTATAAATAAAATAATTAAATATAATTATTTTTTATAGCATAATTTATATATAACAGTTTAATGCACAAAAGTACAGGAATTATATTGTTTTATGCAAATTACGGGTATATATTTATAATGTATAAAAAATTTAGGGCAGGATTATATATTTTAATAATAAAAATATAAATAAAAAAATTTATTAAACTGTATAAAAACTTTTAGGTAAAACTAAAAAAATTGTAATAATGCATATTTATGCAGGCTAATAAAAAAAGGATCGAAAAACCAACCTTTAAAAAGGGGGATAGCGTTTATTTTTTTCGATACAATATTAAAATAAAACAATTAAGCAATAAATTAAACTATAAAAAATTGGAACCGTTTAAAATCCTAAAAAAGATTTCTAATATTAATTATAAATTTTAATTATTACCAATTATGTACAACTATCCGATTTTTTACGTAAATTTGTTTAAACCAGTATTATTAAAATTTAAAAATAACAAATTAATAAAAATCGATCTAAAATAAAAGTATAAAATCGAAAAAATTTTGAATAAAATATTATTAATAAAATTAAGCATTATTTAGTTAAATGGGCAAAATATAAAATTAAAAAAAGCATTTGGGAAAAAAAGATAAATTTAAAAGGCATATTAAAGGTTTTCGAGAAGTACCAACGGAAAGTTTTTAAAAAAAAATTAATACCAGTGCCAAAATTCGGATTTTAATTTGGAACACCAATATCAAAATAATTTATCTGATTAAAACAAGGCCAGTAGATTAAAATCGGGATTAACCCTATAATCGGCCCAGCTCGGAAATAACAAAGGAAAATTAGGGGTTAGCAAATTTAAAAAAGCAATAAGGGCCTAAACGGCCGCCTTTTCGGCCTTTTTTTATTTAACCCGCTCCAGCTTTTTAATATTATCGATTTTGCAATAAATAGCACGTATTATTTTTTTTAACCATATTTGTTTTTATTATTATAAACAAAGGATTTTTTTTTCGCTTTTTCCAGTTTGGTTTTTAATTTGTTGTGCTAAACTATAATATTCCGAAGTTTGGCAGGTAAAGGGTTTAAAATGTTGCAATTAAAACGATTAATACAAAAATATTCCATATACCGAAAAGAATCCTAAAAAAAGGCTATATATAAGGCGCAACCCAAAAATTTGCAATAAAAATAAAAAGGTATATCAAAAAAACAAAGAAAAATAATAATTAAAAGTTTTTTGCAATAAAGGGTTTTTTTGGCAAAACGGTATTTTTGCACCCGATTAAATATTCTGTTAAAAAAAAAAGGGGAACGGGAAATAGCAAAAAAAAAAAATATTTGCTATTAATAAAAGGACAGAGCTGCAAATATGGTTAAAAAGATTTGGCCTAAAAGGGGAAACCTGATATTATAACCATAACTGGCAAAGGGCAGAAGGGCTGGGGCTAACCCCCAGCATAATATTTTTACCCTGCAATTATAAAAGCCAAAAGTTAAATAATTAAGGCCAGAATAATACAAAGGGTTATATAATTAGGTACTTACCTAATCAGGATTTGTGGATCTGTAATAAAGCAATAAATCCAAAAATTTGTGAATTTGTAACAAAATAACAGATCCAAAGATTTATAAATTTGTAACAAAGCAACAAATCCAAAAAAATATAGTACGGAAAAATTATAAATATATAAAAATAAAGGTTTCCTATTGTATTGGATAGTTTTTGATTAAGGTTTTGGCATTAGTTAATCTAAATTAGCTCCAAAGCAACCCTTTAGGCAAACAATCGAAACCTTTGTTACTACTCCAGTTTCCCAGCACAAGCGATTTTGTGAAGATCATACTGCTTAGCACCTCTCCTAGCGTACCTTACCCTAGGAGCAGAGAACCGTTTGTAACATTTGCAGCATTAAATTATAGTGCTTTGCAGGGCCCAATCTAACTGAACGTGCGCCCGCCGTCCCTGTGATTAGCGCTTCACTTCCCCTGTGCACGTTATTAATTTCAACAGGAGATTTTTAATAATAAGGTATATTACTATAATTGGTGGTACCTGGTTAAATGGGTAAGATATAAATATAAATATAATATATAAGAAAAAGAAACAAACCTTAGGAATTGCTAGAAGGCTTTATAAAAGTATCGGCAGAAGCAATTATAAAAGAGTTAGCAAAAAAAAAAATAATGCGCTAAGTGCGCGGAAAGGCGTGAACCTTTTTATATGCTTAATTAGGGTATATTAGGAATTAAATCCAGGACTTTCCATTTAAAGGAACAAGTGCGTTACTATTATGCTATGCAATTAAAAGAAAGGTTATTGAAGGAAATAATAATTAACCCGATTAAAAAAGGGCAAATAAGTTAGGGTTAAAAGTAACCCCGAGACCAGCCTAATTAAAAGGAAGGGATTTAAGGGGCGGGAGGTTAGAAGGAATAAGGGCCTGTACGGCTGCCCGTTCGGCCTCCTCCTGCTTTATCCGTTCCAATTTTTTAATACTATTAATGCCCCGGGATAATGCGCGCAATTTTCGCTTTAACTAAAGGTTTTTCTGTTTTTGCAAATGGTTTAAGCGGTTATTAAGAGTATAATATTTATTTTTTATGGCCCGAATGGCTGCCTCCAACTATTGGTATTGGTAATTAATAAAGCGGAGCTGTTTAAAGGATGGGCCTAAAATGTTGTATCTAAAATGGTCAATATGGAGATATTTTATATAATAAAACGAGTTTTAAGGGGAGGTTTTATATTTTATCCACTTAAAAATTGTTGGGATCAATGCTGATTATAATAAGGCGATCGGTAACGATAAGATAAGGGACCTGCAACGTAGGTGCAGGGTAGGTAGTTGTATTAAAGGAATAAAAGGATAAGTCCATAAGGAAGAGGAAATCTCCCTTGGATCCCTTGGAGGGATAGGTCCTATATATGCACGTTTGGCATGGCCCGTGCCCTGCCCGTGGCCTGGCCTGTGGCTAGGCCTGTGGCCTGCTGTAATACCTGGATGCATATATATAATATATGCGCCAACAAAAATCTTATGGTAATAAATACAAAAGGGCATGGGAATAGCAGATAAAAGAATAATAGTAAAAAGATTTTTCCAATAAAGTGTTAAGAAGGCTGCTGGTTTATATTTCTGCACCCGACCAGATATTTTGTTACGGTAAAAAGGGTAAAATAAAGGGAAGGAAAATATATACCATTTAATAACGGAAGGGCAGTAAAACATATGGCTAAAGGGATTTGGCCTGGAAAGGGAAACCTGATATTACAATTATATTATATTTGGAGGGGATAAAAAGGCTGGGACGCTAATCCCTAATGATATGCTTTAACCTTAAAGCGGGGTAATACGGTTATAACACTGCCAAAGGTTACGTAAAAAAAATATATAACCTGGTGATTTGTAATTTGTTTCACAAATTATAAATCAAAAAGGTTATTTTATAATCTGTTTTATAAATTATAAATTAAAAAGTGTGCTTTGTAATTTATTCTGCAGATTATAAATTAAGGAACCTAGGACGGGCAGGCAGTCCGGGTATAAAAAAAGAAGGGTTTCCAGCCCCTAGGTAGTTTTTGATTAAGGCTTCGGTATTAGTTAACCTAAATTAACTCCAAAATACCCTTTTGGGCAAGCAATATAAATAATTATTTTACCGGACCTTAAATTACGTGCAAGGCGACCTTATAATTCACTACTGCTTAACACCACCCTTAAGTACCCTATTTTAGGAGCAGAAGGGTTGTGATTGTAACAGCCCTGTAAAATACTAAAATTAATGCTGCAAAGCCTTAAAGTAAGTGGTGGTTTTGTCACGGGACTAGACCAAGGTAGTACCCGTTACACCAAAGCAAAAGGGAACGTTGTCATATCCGGGGCTACAACGTGCTTGGTCCTTATATAAGGGATCGTACCGTGACAGGTTTAAACTTTATTATTTAGGTGAGGGGCAGCTAACTTTACTCGTTTATATACTTTTTAATATTAGTACCGCGGGTTTTACGCAGGCGGGCATTCCAGTGCTTTAAGCCTATTTCTAAAAAATTATTTTGTATAAGGTTGGTAAAAAATCGACCCATGGCCATTAAAACCATCTCCGCGTTAAGCGGACAAATTTAATTTAATTAAATTAATAACGATTCAAAAAGCGGGTAACTTATAGGGTTGTAACCCTTATAAAACCAGTAATTTATAAAGTATTAATCTTTTATAAAATAAATAATTTGCAGGGCAGTAACCCTTATAAGGTGGGCTTGCAAGCGCAAGCTGCATACACAGCTTTTATAAGGTAAATGGCATGTATAACCCTTATAGGGTAGGTTATTGTTGGGATCAATGCTGATTATAATAAGGGGATCGGTAACGATAAGATAAAGGGCATGCAGGGTAAGTGCAGGGTAGGTAATTGTATTAAAAGTAATAGGATAAAGAGTATAAGGAAGAGGAAATCTTTCCTGGATCTTTTGGAGGGATAGGTTCTATATATACACGTTTGGCATGGCCCGTGCCCTGCCCGTGGCCTGGCCTGTGGCTTAGCCCGTGGCTAGGCTTGTAGCCTGCTGTAATACCTAGATGCATATATATAATATATACACCAACAGTTATATACATAACCCTTACAGGGTAAATGCATTGCATAATTAACTATATGCCTTAACTAAATATACAGGAAGTGCAGGGTAGGTTAGGTACATACCCTAGCCTTAAACTAATTATATAATTTAGCCCTAACCGGTATAAGGGTTACAGGGTAGGCTACTCTGGTACATGCAGTAGTTATTTTTAATATTATGTATTTGACAGCCACCCTACCGGTAAAGGCGGTACTAAAAGAGGTTTGTACGTATGCTGACTTATTCTCCCTTTATAAACGGGAGTTCAGTGCCGCCTAAGGGTTGCAGGCTGGCAGGCTATTTTACAAGTGCGTTACGGCAACCATAACACGAACCACCGCCAGCATTCCAGCACGAGTGGGGACGGGTCCGCCCCTTTAACGGAGCCCCAAACCCAAACGTCCGCCCTGGTACCCAGGCCAGGAGACGAGCCAGCACTGCCTAATAACAAAGGGTTCGGCTGCAGGGACCGCGCGTTTGGTTAGAGAAACCGCAAACAGCGGGTCCAATCGGCCCACACGGTGCAGCCATAATTTTGGTTTATACCTCGATCAATTTGAGTGTATTTTGCTAGGAAAAAAAAAATGAAACAATACAAATGGTGCACCTGTGTTAATCGCAATAAATAACAAAGGGCGCCCATAACAAAACAATAAAGGGATTATAAACGCGCGAAATTGCGACTTTCTTTGCGACTTTATTCCGGCACTACTACCGGCACTACTACTCCATCAACTCTCGCGCAGCCTCTTGGGCCTCGAGAGCCTCCTGCTCAAGTTGAAAGGCCTTTTCATCGAATCTGCCCTCAAATTTAACGGGAATCAGGTCAAACTCGTCACCCTCGTCAGCCACAGACTCCGTGGGAGGGGCAGGCCTCTCCTGTAGCCTCGGGGGCGCTGTTAAAGGCGGCGGCAATGCCTCCCGGGCAGGGCACATGAAATTTCTCGTGATATCTCGTCATTTTGGTGCAAATTGACTGCAGTACCTGAGTCCGTCGATGTTTCTAAGAATTCCCACTGTGTGTGGGGCAGTGCCCCACTGTTTACGGTCCCTCTAACCAAACGCGCGGTCCCTGTAGCTGAACCCATAACAAATAGCGGATAATTCCAAATGACAGCCGCTGGAGGCTACCTACGCGGCTGCATTGACGACTCGCACACGCCGTTGTCCCACGCGCCCCGTCCTCAATAGCCGCGCATCGACATCGAGAGAGACGGCATGCCCTAACTTTAGCTTGCTAACTCAGGCTGGCACCTATTAAGGCGCCGCCCATCCCCCGCCAAACTTGTCGCGCATGCTTTTCCCCTGTTGCACTGTTTCCAAATTCTCGCACGCTGCTCCAGCCCGGTGAGCCCAACATGGCGCCGAAGGTGTTCTCGTTCGGCTCTGAGCCATTCGACCCGTCGCATCGATATGTGACGTCGTGGCTCTTCTCGCCCTGGATCCTGTTTGGCGTGAGAGCATTGTTGGTAGGTCGATTTCCCCGGGCCTTAGCAGTCGGCGAGCTCCCCCTCTCTCTGTCGCCGCCGCTGACGCCGTACAGAGTCTATACGCGTTCGTCACGTCGTTCTTCCATATCGGCTGGATCTGTCAGCACGTACAGTTAGGAGGCTGCGAGGCTGCGTCGCGAGAGTTTTCCTACTTTACTGTTCTCACCTTTTGGTAAGCCCGCCAACCCTGACGGGTCTTGGGCGGCCTTCTGCAGCCACCCACGCTAACACTTTCCCCAGGGCCCTTGCCTTCTACTTCCTCATCTCCGCAATCCATACCGTCACCTACGCCACGTCGGGCCGGGCCCTTCTCGACATCTTCCCACGACCTCTTCAGGCTCTGCACAGTTTATACTACACAACCATCTGTGTCTTCCCCCTCATCGTAACCGTCGTCTACTGGGGCATCCTCTTCACAGAACCCTTCGATAATTCGTTTTCTTGGTGGTCCAACGTTAGCCGCCACGCCATGAACATGAGCTTTGCTCTCTTCGAGATCATCTTCACGCGCACCAGCCTCCCACCGTGGATCCACATTTTATGGCTGATCATCATTCTGGCCCTATACCTGGCTCTCGCATACCTGACGCGGGCCACCCGCGGCTTTTACGTGTACCCCTTCCTGGACCCGTCCAAGGGGGGCGGCCGTCTGGCAGGCTATGTATGCGGAATCACGATTAGTTGTGTGATCTTTTTCCTGCTGGTTCGAGGTTTAATATGGGTACGGACATGGGTAGCTGAGACCAAGCTCGGCATGACAGGGAAATTCTCGTCTCATGATGAAACAACCAAACCGCATGATCCGGAAAGTACCCCGAAGATGGAGCAGAGTCAGCAGCATTAACGACCGGTGCCGCCAACATATGACATCTATCTGTATATATCCATCCGCCCCTAGATATAAAGTTGTTTTTTTTGTCCTACTATTCCCCATTGTTAATCTTGCTACTTCTCGACGCAAAGATTCCATTGATAACTTGAATGAGAAACATTTTCCAAGGACAATATGCTTCCAAGTCCCAATATAGCCATTGTTGGATATATTCGTGGCTACTACAATAACGACACACTAGTTCTCAGCATCTCAAGGAAATGCCACGCCTTAGCTCTGACTCCCTGATCTCAAACATGATTTGGATGCCAACAAAGAAGGAGAGGCATGCGCTCGCGAGGAATAAGAGGCCTACATATACAGTCAGAGTCACACGTTGGCCGGCAAGTTAGTATTAGATGCCAAACCCGAAACGCGACGTTGGCGCGCGCAGCAGTACGAGAATTGAGAGGGGGGGATATGAGGAACTTGCCAGAAAAGTCGTGGAAAATGCCGTGAATTATGGTCTCTAACCCATCAAGACCGACCGCGAAACCGACCAGGTTCGCCGAAATCATCATGAGGACGTTGAGAACTGCACCACTGCAGCAGAGCATACGATACGCGGTCGGGTGGCTCTCCCACTTCCGACGGGGAAACAGATAGCCAGCAACCACCTCAGGGATAAAAAAGAGGACGATTAGCCAGCCCCAGATCAGGAGCCGGAGCTGGATGTCGTGCCATAGAGCCACAAATGTGAATATGACGACGTAGTTGAGTATGGACCGCGTGGCCCCTTTCCTGGATCGGAAGTCGGCGCCGCCCAGAGGAACAAACATGTAACGGACCAGCCAGCGGTTGTATGAGCGGTGCCAGGCGCGCCAGAAGGACAAGGTGCTGTAGTTATTGCTAACGCAGCGAATGATGTTCTCGGGCGGGTCGACGCCGTCGAGGAGTGCCCAGAGCCTGAAGAAGCGCCAAGCAAGTAGCAGCTTCAGCCAAATCAGGTGCAGGTTGAAGTACGACAGCAGGCTTAGCTGTGCCACCGTGTAGCTGGCCCAGATGGGGCTCGCCTGACTGATGGCGCCGACATAGTCGAAGTGGAGCACCGCTTCCATGGCTAGAAGCGCCAGGAGGAACCTTATACCGTAGCGGACTGTGCGCGAGGTCTCGATGCTGGCGACACGATACCGCTGCTGGGATATATAGTCGTTGAACGTGAGGATAGGCCCAGCAAGATACAATGGCGCATAGACGGCATACGCGACGTAGTTCCGGAACGAAAAGTCGGCCGGCTGTGAGGGCGTGGATACGCGCTCCTTCTCCGACAAGTTGGCAACATCGAGCTGTTTCTTCTTTGGAGCGTTAGCTTTAGAGGCCATACACCTGCCACCAGCGCATTTGGCAGGCTACAAGACGATGGGTCCTCCTAACCTCGACTGGACTCAGACTCCTCCTATCAAGACTCCAGTAGTAGTCTAGGTTGAAGCTGATCAGGCGCAGCACTGTGATGTTGAACAAGATCTCCCATCGAGACATTATGCCGCCCCAGCTGTCAAGCCACTCTCCAGTGCTAACCAGGAGCGAACCGGCACCATTCTCCGTGCCGGAGGAAGCCCCAGCCACTAGGAGTGCCATGCTTTTGAACTTGTAGCCATGGCAGAGTTCGTTGGCGAAGAGGGTGCCAATGTTGAAACTCCACGCAGCCGCCGGGAGTAGATGTTTGGGCGTGCGCATGGCGATGCTATAGTTCACATACAGGATCAAGAGGACTTTTGCGGCGGAGAATCCGTGGAGTATCACGAGGAAAAGGAGCGCAAACGCGAAGTCGAAAGAAACTCGCTGTCCCAATCTCTCGTCTGCCATCTCTGACGGCGACTTTGCGCCCGTTGGCAGCGGGAAAATGGCGTTCCATGCGCGCCGAGAAAGCGGGTGCAGAACCAGTAGCGCCGTCATGGCCGGTAGGTTGACCCTAAACGTATGGTATTGGGGGTCCGAGGCATCCTGCGCGCTTGGTGAGTCCTGGTTGAGGCACACGGAGAGAGGGGCAGTCGGGGACGGCGCTCACCACCATGCGCCCGGGGATCCAGCCGGGAACCAGGAGGTGCTCGAATTTGGAATACCTTGGGTCAGAAGCTGCGACCAAACTTGGTCAGCTCGGGTGATTCCTAACGAAAGCCAGATAAAGGGAAAGGATGGAAGCTTCGCATACGCCTCGAAACATCATATGCGATCCAGAACATGTACGGGATTAGGAAGAAGAGGAATATGTAGTAGCCGTAGAACTCGAGACTATTCCATCTTGAGGGCTGGACCCGGGCCTCGGCACCGTCGCGTCCCTTTCGCGGTGCAGCTCCATCGGCGGGTGCCTTATAGGGTGTAGTTGACGATGTGACGAGGCGTGTGTCGAGGTTCTCCAGCCGATAGACGCTCGAAAGAAAGGAGACGGTCCCCATTGCGCCTCAGGCGATGCGTGACCTCTCGGGTTGTGTCGGGCGGACCAATTAGTGGGCGACTGATCCGCTGAGTGTCGACTGAAGCCGATGCGTTACACGGTAGGGAACAGCAACTGTCCTTGCGATTGCCATCCCTTATGTCATAGGCGGAAGGTCGCTCGTGCAGATCGTCTTGGCGCCAAATGTGCACCAGCAGGGCGGATAGATTCCCACCTAGTTTATGCGCCCGACTTTGCAAATACGATCAGCGCTGCATTTTTAAAATATGCTTAAAAATGACCATTAACGACAACGCTTATAATGGTTTTTTTAATTGTATATATTTGATTATAAAACTCTAATGCTTTAATTTCAATATATAGGTAAAACATTTAATAATTAAATTGTTACCAGTTTAAAATGTGAATACAAAGATTATATTTATAATTCGTATATTTAGTTATATTAAAATACTTGTGTTTAATTATTATATTAATTATAAAAAAGAAGGTTTTAAATATATGTATTTATTTACCCCTTTCAACTTATATAAGCTATGAGGAGTAACTATAAATCTAAATACAAATGGGATAAAAACCGTACTCCCAGCGTAACACTATTATAAAAAGCCGGGTAAAAAGGTCCTTTCAACTTATCTGCAAATCCGCTTCGCATATAAATTAAAAATATAATTTGCACCATTATACTTTCATATAATAATACAAAAAGAAATTGCAATAATTAAGGGTGGATATTAGTAAATTTGTTCATGGTTGTATATAACGGGGTGGTCGGTTATATAAAATATTTCGGTTATTTTCCGGGTTATATTTTCCGGATCCGGCCGGTTTTACCTCGTTTTCTCACTTTTTTATAATAATAATAATAATAATAATAATAATAATAATAATAATAATAATAATAATAATAATAATAATAATAA
>PYSS01000258.1:0-13527 GCA_003049465.1 Magnaporthiopsis rhizophila
CCTTTGAACCTTGACACAAGATCGTACAGATTCTCCCACATGGGGCGGTACGCCAAGCAGATATGCGCGCCATGTGGTCCTTGGAGACCGAGGCTGTGAATCGGAGTCCTCACAAAGGCTGCGCCCGGGTGCGGCAACAATGATCCGCTGGGCCATTTCCACCTCGTCGCGACCTTTCGATGGAGACTCTCAATCTTGAGGGCTTTGTAGCGAGGCATTTCATGACCAAATCCGGGTAGCCGCGACGCCCTTGCCTTGTGGTTTCCTAGTCGATCACGTCCCCTCGGGGACCTGGTTTGCTGGCGGAGCGCTCGGCGCCGAATCCGAATACGCCTGGACGAGGGTCGGAAATCTGGATCTTGCTACGGGCCGGAGACGGTGGAGCAAAGCAGCAGCACACGGAAGATACCGCATGTTCTTAACACGCAAGATGGACGAAGACTCAGAACCGCCAGTTTCAATGGACGCGATTATTCTTGGAGGTCGTGGCCCAGGGCAGCCCGAGCAGCCCCTGCAAGGATCTTTGCTGCAGCGAGAGCGTGTTGGTACCAACCGTCTGCCTAGGGTTAGGAGGCATGGGTCTATTTAGCGAGGCTGTATGGAAAGGTCGCCTTCTAGACCCAAGGGCTCAAGCTGCCGAAACTTTGTTGGGAACAACACCAGAAGAAACATTCAGCATGTACAAATTAACGACGACCCTCCCGCCCCCATTGGTCCTCCGCCTCCTCGCTAACCACACCAAAGCCTCCCTTAGCTCCCTCGTCCATTGGCGGACTGGCTTCGTCATGTTCTCGTTGTGCAGCTCCTTGTAGAAGCCCCTGAGAGGTTCAGGGAGCAGGCCCACATCCAATAGCCCGTCGTTGTCGGCATACGCCTCCATGTATCCGATCATGGCCATCCCAAACGAGCCGATACGTTTACCGACATTGCGCGCATACAGTCGCAGGAACGCCTCGAGGAGGATGTGGGACCTTGGGACGACGATGGGATGACGTCCGGGTGTGAACACGCCAGCACCTCGACCCGGCCTCCAGGGTGGGAGAGTAGACTGGTCGGATGCTAGGGTGAACTGGCATGGTAGCTTATCCCCGGCCGGGGACAGTAAGGCGCTGTCGATCGGCGGAAGAAACCAGAGAGTCTCCGACCGGGGGAAGAGCTCGACCGTGATATCGGAGTCTTCCACATGTTTGTGGAACGCCGGCAGTGGTGTGGGTCGTCGGGCTTCCGAGGACGCGATGCAACCGTCTAGGTCCGGGCATTCCGTCAGACATCTCACATCTGTCAACGCCTTTGCGCCATGCATCAGGTCCTCGTCCGGGACCACAAAGTCGATCGACTGAAAAGATTTAGCCTGATGCATGTTAAACTTCTAGGGACGACGACGAACGTACTCACCGCGATTATCGATGGGACGCCATGTACATTTAGTAAATAGTGGCCCCAGAGCACGCACGGGACGCGTGCCTTGTTGAGAGCTCGCGCGATGGATACCACAAACTCTTCCGAAAGATGGACCATTTTGTCGTCAAGCCATCAAATCGAAATCTTCAATGTTGAGATAGGACACAGCAAGACCTGCAGGTATCCTCCCATCAAGAGCCGGGGGACGTCGTGCTTAATGATGGAGGATGGACGGAAAGGGACAGGCCTTGGGGGCCTTGAGGTGGAGGTCCGAGAGGATCTGAAGCGCCATCTTTGAGCGACTGATGCTTGACAGGGCTTTTTGCGGGTGTGGAGGCTATTTAATCCGGGCTGTCACAATGCGTGCACTCCACAAATGATGAAGTCGTGATGGAGGTGCGCAAAGACAGGCACCCCAAAGTGATTAGTTGTCAGGCTACTCTACTTGATCGCGGGCTAGGGCGCGTGCAGGCCAAAATATCAGGGCCGGTGAAAGGCCTAAAGCTCGCCCTGTGTCTTTGGAGCGCGCCCACTGCCTCTTTCTGCCTGGGCTGCCCGATCCGTCAAGTTTGTAATGGTGTGGTGATGTGACACCCTGGTCGGGCGATGACTCCCTTTTTTTTTTTTTTTTTTTTTTTTTTTCCGACGATCACATCCCGTCGAAGAGGGTCTCAAGGGCTTGATGAATATGTAACCGGGATTTTCTGGGAGGTGTTTGCTTCTGCAGGGAAAGAATTAGGGTGACAACCGGGCCTTGGCATAAATTTTTGTACAGTACAAGTTTGCCTTGTCGGGCTGCAAAGAGGTCGAAGTTTGGTCCCTGCACCTTCGTTCGTGAAGACCCAGCTTGCAGCAAACCTGAGGTATCGGATCGAGTCAACTCCATTTACAGATCTGTGACGCGGAGCTCTGACGTCAGCGGTGCGTGCCCAGCGTAAACGAAAGAAGGCACTGCAACGTGCTGCTGTGGCCACTTCGGAGCAGACGCGAGCAGGCCCAGCTCTATGTCTGCACGCAGCAAGGCGTGAGCAAGCTGGGCGTTTTCACAAACAACATGCCCCTAATAGACTGACTCCTCCAGCCAGCCAGTCACGTTCTCAAAAAAAAAAAAAAAAAAAAAAAAAAAAAAAAAAAAAAAAAAANAAAAAAAAAAAAAAAAAAAAAAAAAAACCTTGGAACAAAGGTGCAACTTTCAATCCACGACACCCACACCAAAACAAGCAGATTGCGCCTAGGAATTTAACGTACCCAGCATTCCCGTGTCAGCTATAAATATGAATTCATTTATGGACATGCCACCCTGTTCTTGGTGGACCTACTGGCCCGTGCACGACAAGTCCCACTCCTCGGCGGCAACCCCGCTGACGCAACGTCGGAGCACCGCGGCGCTGACTTGCAAGACAATCAAAACAAGACGTGTTACCGACGGCGACTCACGACTTGATGACTTCACAGACTACAAGGACTTACCGCCCACCAGCCCATCTCGACCACCTCACCATCACTTCCAGCCTCACCAGCCAGCTTCAACATGGAGGACCCCCGCGCTCTGCTCCAAAAGGTTCGCCCCGCCTCCGCAGCCCACGCCGCATCGTCGCCGTTGCTAAACCGTGCCTCCTGCAGGCGGACAAAGCCCTCGCCGGCGCCTCCGGAGGCTGGAGCCTCTTTGGTGCCAAAGAGGACAAGCTTCTCGGCGCCGTAGATATGTATATTGCTGCCGCGAATGCCTTCAAGATGCAAAAGGCCGGTCGGTAGCCTCGAATCCTCAAACCCTTGTCACCCTCCGCTGTGGATCCGCTGACGGTGGCCGCCCACGCAGACCGAGAGGCCGGCCAGACGTTCGAGAAGGCGGCGCAGATCCAAAACTCGAAGCTGAACGAGCCTGATGACGCCGCAAACACGTACATGGACGCCTTCAAGGCCTACGCCAAGGCCAGCCCCGAAGACGCCGCCCGCTGCGCCGAGATCGCCATCCAACAGTACTGCAAGAAGGGCAACTTCCGCAGGGCGGCGGGCCTCAAGGAGAAACTCGGCGAGTTGTACGAGATGGACCTCGGCGACCTGAAGCGTGCCGTGTCCGCGTACGAGGCCGGCGCCGAGTGGTATGAGGGAGATGGGGCTGCCGTGTAAGTCTCTCTGCTTTGGGCTCACCCGTCTCTCAAAAGTGCGGGCGAAACACGCTAACATTTTCAAACCCACGTAGACTCGCCAACAAGCTGTGGCTCAAGGTGGCCGACATCGCCGCGGTCGACGGCGACTACTACAAGGCGATCGAGGCCTACGAGAAGGTGGCGCAGGCGTCCATCAACAACAACCTGATGAAGTACTCGGTCAAGGACTACTTCCTCAAGGCCGGGCTCTGCCACCTGGCGACGAAGGACATGATCTCGGCCACGAGGGCGCTCGAAAAGTACACCGAGATGGACCCCAACTTCCCGAGGGAGCGCGAGCACAAGCTGTTGGCCGACATTTGCGAGGCCGTCTCGGAGAACAACCGGGAAAAGTTCGAGGACGACCTGGCCGCCTTTGACAGGATGACCAAGCTGGACAAGTGGAAGACGACGATCCTGCTGAGGATCAAGGAGCAGATTGAGGAGGCCGATAATGAGTTCTCCTGAGGGTTTATTTTTGTCGACATTGCGTTGCTGGTCTTGGTCTCCTTTTCCTTGTCAATACCATTTCCCACTCCTTGGTTATCGCTACTTGTCATTCAGCCTCGTGGGTATCACTTATAGAAACAAGCTACGGTTCATGCGAGTGTGTTCATGTGAGAATCTGTTCGCTGGTGCCGCTGGGCTGCATGAACCGATCGCTGGTTTCAATGCCTTTTCAAAAGAGGCTTAGTGTAAGCCCCACAACCAATTATCTAATCATATAATCAAATTTTTTTTTTGAAAAAGAAAAAAAAAGCAGCCATCTTATCGCTTATCGAAGCGGGGATTGACAAAAAAAAAGTTCCTGGCCAGGACCGCAGCCACCCCTCGGAGGACATGCGATCGTCTCCAGCGTGGTGGCAGAATCAAGACACGAAAGACTCTGCCGCTGGGTCGAGCACGAGGCTTCCAAAATGGCGCCGGTGTCACTTGCTGAAAAACTGGAAAAGATCCGCGACCCGAACCTGGAAAGCCAACGTCAGGTGTGTGTCGAAAAGCGTGCGAGTCGCCTTGGGCCGCCCTCAAACTACCTCCGTCTTGTTGCTGGCAGCGGCGCCTCAACATGTGCACCGCCCAAGCTAACTACATACGCTCAATGCATTTATAGACCCGGGTCGTACTTGCTGCCATTGACGAGACCCTAAAGGAACAAAAAACAGAGCCCACTGCAACGGGCTACTTTGCCGTCCTTCTGAGCCTCCTCGGCCGCGCATCTGCAGGGGAGTCCATCGCCGAGGACAAGGCCGTATCGTTGGTCTACCTCCTGGACCTCGTGGCACCCTTCGTGCCGCAGCCGCTCCTCCGCGCCAAATTCACCACCATCTTCACGCACCTCGCCCCGGCTCTTGCCCGCCAGGATGCGCCAGCCCCGCTGCTCAGGCCGTCCATCGGCTGCCTCGAGACCCTGCTCCTCGCGCAGGACTCGGCATCGTGGAGCCTCACGGTTGTTCAGGTCGGACCCCGGAGAGCGGTCGCCGGCCTACTGAACCTAGCCATGGAGTCTCGCCCCAAGATCCGGAAGCGAGCCCAGGACGCACTCAGGGTCATCCTCAAGAACCCCCCGCCAAGCCCGTCCCTCGACCACCCGGCAGCCGATATATGCGCCGAGACGGCCATGCAGAGCCTGGCGGATAGGGTGGCACTGGCGCGCAAGGACAAGAAGACCGCCCAGGCCGCGCACGACCCTGACCTGATCCATGCCCTCCAGCTCACGAGGACCATCGCGTCGGCGTGCGGCGGCTGGCCCAGCAAGAAGATTGAGTCGCTCTGCGAGCTGCTGCTTGGCATTGCCCGCAGTGCGAGCGACCACCTGACCATGGCCGTCTTCGACGTCTTCGAGATGATCTTCGAGGGCATGGCCGACGAGGTGGCGCGCGCCAAGCTGCCGCGGCTCCTCGAGATCATCTCGGAGTTGCACCCTTCGGCCAACGACACGCAGCTCCTGCCACCGTGGATAGCCATCCTCTCCAGAGCCTACGATGTGTCTGCCCAGATGGAGCCGATGGAGACTTTCCAGGGACTCCCCGACATCTTTGCCTCCATTGCCGAGTACCTGGACTCGCCATCGGAGAACATCCGGACGTCGGCTTCGGAGTGCCTGATCTCTTTCCTCGCCAACTGCATCCCCCCAGAGGTCCTCCTGGAGCCGTCCATCTTTGACGAGAAGGTGCTCGAGAAGCTCGGCAAGACGGTCGAGGGCCTTCTCAGCGTCAAGTACCAGGCCGCCTGGCCCCAGACCTTCAGCGTGCTGGGCGCAATGCTCGATGCGTTGAGGTGGAGGGCAGATCCGCTGCTGATAGGGGTCGTCAAGGTTGTCGGCGAGCTTCGCGCAAGCGACGCGTTCCTGGGCAAGAAGGAGGCCGACGAGATCCTCGGCAAGGCCATCAGGGCCATGGGTCCGGCGACGGTGCTGGGAGCCCTGCCCCTGAACCTGGCAAAGCCCAGCAAGAACCAGCCGGGCCGCGTCTGGCTGCTGCCGCTCCTCCGCGACTACACGGCAAACACGAACTTGGCCCACTTCCGGTCTGAGCTCGTTCCCCTCTCGGAGCTGATGTTTGCCAAGGTCCTCGAAAACGGTGATGCTGAGAAGACCATGACGGTCAAGATCTACGAGACTGTTGTTCAGCAGATATGGTCTGTTCTGCCGGGATACTGCGATCTCCCGCTGGACCTGCTGGAGTCGTTCGACGAAGCGTTTGCCCTGCAGCTATCAAACCTTCTCTACCAGCAGGTAGATCTGCGCCTAGATATATGTCGGGCACTCAGGTGCCTGGTAGAGTCCAACCAGGCCGTGACCACGATCGAGGGCCCTGAAGACTTGGTACTGCAGAGTCGGGTATCGAAAGAGCAGGCACAGAGGAACCTTGATTTCCTGGGCACATTTGCCAACAATTTCCTGGCCGTCCTGTTCAACGTCTACAGCCAGACCCTCCCCCAGACGCGTGGGCCGATATTGCAGACGATCAACGCGTTCCTGAGCATCACGCCTGCCAAGGAGCTGGGCGAGACCTTTGACCGGCTCTGCCAGGCGCTCGCCACGGCCTTCGAGGAGGCCGCGGCCAAGTTGGCACCCAAAGCGCAGAGGGCGGCCGATCAGCTGCCGTCCAGCACGCACTCCCTGATGGACCTCGTTGTCACCATGTCCATCTACCTGCCAAGGGAGAACTTCACAGCACTCTTCAACATGGCGTCGGTCGTCATCTTCAAGGACGACGACCCGCAGCTGCAAAAGAAGGCGTACAAGCTCATCCCTCGTCTCTCCGAGTCGGATGTCGGCAAGCAGGCCCTCGCGGCGCGCCACCAGGAGCTGCAGACGCTTCTGCTCTCCAGTGCCGAGAAGGTGTCTGCCCCTGCGAGGCGCGAACGACTGGCGGCCATCGGCGCACTTCTTCCCTACATCCCCAGCAGCTCGCTCCATTTCATCCCGTCAGTCCTCCCCGAGGTCATCGTCGCGTGCAAGGAGCACAACGAGCGCGCCAGGAACACGGCGTTCGACCTGCTCGTGACGATGGGCCGGAGGATGTCGGCAGAAAAGGGAGTCGCCATCGACAACAGCAAAGTTCCCCACATGCCCGAGGGCGCCCCTGCGGCCACGGCCAGCATCGAGGAGTACTTTACGATGTTGGGCGCAGGCCTTGCCAGCCACACGCCGCATGTCATGTCGGCCTCGGTCACGGCCATCAGCCGGGTTCTCTTTGAGTTCCACGACGAGGTGGCAGCCGACACGCTCGAGGATGTCGTCAAGACTGTAGAGCTTTTCCTGACATCAAACAACCGCGAGCTGGTCAAGAGCGTCATGGGCTTTGTCAAGGTCTGCATCACGGGCCTGCCGGTCGAGATGGTGCAGCCTCGGCTCGCGTCTCTGGTCCCCTGCATCATGACGGCGAGCCATGAGCACAAGGGCCACTTCAGGTCTCGCGTGAAGCATCTCGTCGAGCGGCTGGTCAGGAGATTTGGATTTGAAGCAATAAACAAGCACTGCCCCGAGGCGGACCGGAAGCTGATCAGCGGCATAAGGAAATCCAAGGAGCGGAGCAAGAAGCGCAAGGAGGCGGCCAAGGCCGACGGCGGCGGCGACCAGCAGACCAAGCGGCGCAGCCAGT
Organism: Magnaporthiopsis rhizophila; assembly: GCA_003049465.1. Classification (NCBI taxonomy): domain Eukaryota; kingdom Fungi; phylum Ascomycota; class Sordariomycetes; order Magnaporthales; family Magnaporthaceae; genus Magnaporthiopsis; species Magnaporthiopsis rhizophila. Next base: position 7,658 of record PYSS01000258.1, read on the forward strand.
TCGAGAGCGGATACGACCACGCCCTGTTCGACAGCGACGAGGAAGACTCGGGCAGCTCGGACGACTCGGACGACGAGATGGCAGGGGCCAAGTCGGGCAGGACAAACCGCAGCAACAAGGGCGGCAAGGCCTACATCGTCGAGGACGAGGATGAGCCGCTCGACCTGCTCGGGCAGAGCGCCCTGGCCAAGATCTCGTCGACCAAACCCATGCGGATGCGCAAGGCGACCAAGATCAAGGCGAAGGTCGACGCGGACGGGAAGCTCATTCTTGGCAAGGATGACGACGGCGACGACATGATGGAAGTTGAGGACCCGGCCGAGGCGGGCGAAGGCGGCGGCGTGGGCGCCTACGTGGCGGCGCTCAAGGGCAAGGACGTACCCAAGAAGGGCCTGCGCGGCAAGCTCAAGTGGTCCAACAAGCGGTCCAAGGATGACGATGCTGAAGACGACGACGGGGACGTGCCGGATGCTGCTGCTGCGGCGGCGGCGGCCGTCAAGGCTAGGAAGCCCAGTTTCGGAAACGGCAGAGGTGGTGGCGGTGGCCGCGGCGGCAGGGCGGGCAAGGGAGGCATCACGACGGGCAGGCGAGGTCTGGACGGGAGCAAGCAGCGCGGGTCAGCAGGACACGGAGGAGTTGCCAAGTCACCGCGCAGCAAGGGGAGAAGGTGAGGGATGAATACCATGCTTCGGTAGTTTTTGTCATTGGTTTTGGTCTGCTCGGCGTATATTGGCTGGGTTAGGGATTTGATACAGTTGGAGCATCAGCTTCGCTTAGTGACGGGTGAGGCCTCTGTGTAACGCACGTCCTCGAGGCCGGGGCCACGGACAACTGGGATCCGAGCAGTTATATATATCGTCAGATCCGTTGCTTGTCATGTTGTTCACTCAATGAGCCTCGTTTGATACAGCTTCTAACCAAAAATAAATGCAAATTTTCCAAAATTTCGTCTGTGAACAGCCGAAACAGCGATTTTGCACATGCAATAAAAATCGACAAGATCGGAAAAAACAAATAGACAAGAGAAGCAAAAGCGATTAGATCCTGCATCGCGACCGCCGGCCCTCACAACGTGATGCTCCGACTTGGTCGCTTCATTGTTGTGGGATGTGACTTGGGAGATGGATCTCCTCACCGGACACCTTGACGGCCCGCCCTCACCAAACGCCTCTCTCTCTCTCTCTCTCTCTCTCTCTCTCTCTCTCTCTCTCTCTCTCTCTCTCGCCGAGAGAGGAGTGTCAAAAAGATTCCTGTAAAACTGAGATGATGCAAAATAATACTTTTTTATACTTGCAAATTTACATGCCAGCAGTCGCGCACAATTTTCCACTGGCGTTTTTTTTTTTTTTTTTTTTTTTTCCCTTCGTGAACGAGGCCGCAGGGCACTCACAGGGCGTGGCGACCAACAGCCCACACACAGCTGGCGAACAAAAAAATAATAATACGAAATCTCCTAACCTTTTGGTTTTTTTGTTGCAAGTGTCATGTGTGGTTGAAAATCCCCTAGTTTTGGCTGTGAAACGACGCCTCTATTTCTGCCACCCGCTGTAGAAATGGCTGGGCCGTCTTTATCAAATGATTCAAAATGACCGGTAAGGGCGAGGCCACGGTGTAGCGCATGGTGTTTCCTTCAGCGAGCCTCGCCTATACATGTACTTCTCACGTGATGCACGTCCTTTTGCTGGCGACCAGGCGGCCGATTGAAGAAGAGGTACATGTGCAAGGTGTGGTGACCCGAAATAACCGAACGGATGCGCGGGTATGGGTGGATAAGCAAAGAGAAAACTGGGGGAACAAGACAAAGAAACCTAAAGCCGCCATCTATCGAGGTCCGGAGCTCATCTTGACGCCAGGTGTATGGGATTCCGCCACACCGATGTGCGCCGCGTGCTTCCGGATCTCCAAATGAAAGAGAAAAGAAAAAACAACGTGAAACAAAAGTGCCCGTGCACAGATGGGGATATTTACAAGTCGACGTAACCAGGACGAATAAAATGAAAACTCCAAACGCCCGCCCGCAGGTCTGCAGAGACAAATGTGTATCCGTATCACCCGCTCCCATCTACCTGAACTTGCTAAAGATGACGGCGAGGATAAGCAAGACCAAGACGGTGATGATGGCGATGGTTATTATGCGATTCGTAGCCATCCTTTTGTAGCATTCATCAACGTCAGCCGGGGAACAAATTTTTTTTTGTGTCTCTGGGTGGGAAGGGCCGAGGGGGCGAAGAAATGCTTACCTACGAGCCATCCCCCTCAGGGTCTTGACGCTCCGATCGACATAGGTCTCGCTCTGCACCAGCATGTCGGACGTGTGCTGTATCTGCTGCCGCTGATGGGCCAGGTCGCGCAGCGTTCCCGCGCCCACGGCCTCGGTCTCGAGCGCCAGGGCGTGGCTGTCGCGCAGCCGCCGCGAGCTGCGGTCCAGCCGGTCCGTGCCTCGGAGCAGCTGCTCGCGCTGCTCGCGCTGGGCGTCGCTCGCCCCGTCGCCGCCGGACGCGGAAGAGGAAGAGGCGGGGTCGTCGTGGTACCGGCCGCCGAGGAGGGCGGCGCGGTCGTCGGCCAGGGCGCGGAGGCGGCGGCGGGCCGCGTCGACGTCGGTCTCGTAGTTGCGGAACCGCTGGTTGACGCGGGTGCGGGCCGAGGAGGGTATGTTTTTTTGTTTTTCGAGGCGCATTTGGCCGAGCTGCCGTCTGTCAGTTGTGATGGTTTCGGAGATGGAGAAGAAAGGAAAAAAAAAAAAAAAAAAAAAAACGAACCAGCTCATCGGCCTCCTCCAGAGCCCGCTCGGCCTGGCTGATGGCCGCCTTGCGCGGCTCGCCCGACAGGTCCGGGATCTGATCCAGCTTCTGGGAGAGGTCGGCCTGCACCAGCTTCAGCTCGGCCTCGTAGCTGCTGAAGAGCTCCGAGCCGGCGTCGGTGTCGAGAGGGTTCGCCATGGTGTCTGGGCGGCTGGGTTGGGAAACCGAGGTTTTAAGTGTCGGGAGAGGGAGACGGCGAGTTTCGGGTGGACACGTTAAGAAGGAGAAAACCGGGTTCGGCCGATGAAGATGCAAAGAAGAAAGGCTTGATGACGGGTTTGCTCGATGAATGATGGATGGCTGACGGGCGGCGGACGTGTTGGTTGGTTCGTGCGGAACTCGATTGGCACAAGACGCATAGTACATAGTACCTCAGGTATGGAGCAAGGTAGCCTAAGCCGGATGACGACGCATGCGCACAAAGCGGCTCCACACGGTCACTCACCCAATCAAATCCAAGTGGAACCTCGGCTGACAGCTAAAAGCCCGTCGAGTTTTTCTCACCGCGGAAAAAAAACTCTCACCCCTTTTCCTCCATTATAGAAAGTTGAACACCCCGTCGTTGCAGAATTCAGGCCCCAGGTTCCTTTTTGGATGGACTTGGGGTTGTATCAGCCGGGCAGATCAGAATTTTAGGAGCTCCAAGAATTGGATATTCAAGGTTCGCCCTCTCGGGGCGAGCCAACTTGGTATTCGATCCCGTTGAGCCTCGACATGTTATGTTAGCAGACAGGCAGGCAGTTTTGCGTAACAAAAAAACAAAAAATGCCGGCCGGATTAGTTGCCAGGCTATGTAGTTTCCCGTATCCCCCAATCAGGTGGCTTCCTTCCATCTCTGCAAGGCCAGACGCAAGGGAGGGATCATCGCCGCCCCGGCATTGGCTGGCCAGGGGTCCGGGCTGACCTGCAGTCGCCACGAACGACATGGCTGGGGCCAGGCTGAGGGAAGGGGTTTTGAGTGGACGTTATTGCGTCGGACATTTTTTTTTTTTTTTTTTTTTGGTCAGTTTTGGCTACCTATGTACGTACATATGTCCAGGTCCAGTTCATGGCTCGCGGGCCGGCTGTCAAGCTCTCGCAATTTTACTGCTCAACTCAAGCCCATGATTCCCTCGATGTGACGACATTCGGGTGCCTCGGACGGGAATTTAGATCTCGATGGCCTGTTGCTCAACGCCACGCACCCGGGATATTAGCGGGCAGTCAAGACCTAGACATCACCGACTTGGCACCTGACAACTTTACCAAAGCAAGGACCCTGCCGCTCCTTCCTTGAACCAGAGCATACGCAAGCCCAGAGTTGTTGGGGCTCCTACGGCCGATGGGGATGCTCGATAGGGAAGGAGCGAGGCGGGTAGCGTCAAGGGAGAGATGGGCAGACGCGAGAAGACGACTGCCTAACGTGCTGGTCCTGCCCGACGCTGCCAGCTGGAAAGGAGCGACTTCCTTTTCAACCGGGGAAGAGCGCAGCAGCCCACCCAAGATTAAATCTGTTTCTCGTCTCCTCGGACGCAACCATCCAACACATCCTCACGAGCCGGTTTCCCTTCAGACCACCGCTCCCATTCAGACACCAGCTCGTCTCTAGAACAGCTCGTCTCTTGCACCAGCTTGTCTCCAGACACCAGCTCGTCTTTCTGAAAACACCAGCTCGTCTTTTCTGCAAACACCAGCTCGTCTTCTGATTCCAGATATCCAGACATCAGCTCGTCTCTAGAACAGCTCGTCTTCAGACAGCTCATCTCTACACCAGCCTCCAGAATCGCCCATCAAGCATCATGGCCGAGAAAGACTACACCCCCATGACGCCGCCGCCAGAGCTTTTTGACTTTTGGTATCGGATCTGCCTAGCAGAGCCCGACAAGATCGGCTGCACGGTGGCCCAGAGTCTGTATGGATATCGCATCCAGCTTTTGCCCAACTTTGTGCTCCTTGGCCTGTTCATCGCTTCCTTCGTCGGCTTCATCGTCGTCCATCTAGCCACCCGAAAGCCGGAGAACCGAAACTACGGTTTTGGTTTCACGGTGGCCATGTGCCTCGGCTGCCTGTCGGAGACCCTGGGCTACGGTGCCCGGATCTGGTCCTACAAGAACCAGTGGCACAGCGTGCCCTGGGTGGCCCAAGTCTGCTGTCTCAATGCCGGGTCGGTCTTTATCGCCGCCGCGCTCTACCTCTGTATGCGCCGCATGACGGACATCTTTGGCCCGCAGCAAACCAGGATCCCTCCCGTGTGCTACACTCGCATTGTAAGTTCTCTCCTTTTCTTCCCCCCTCCCTTTCTTCCCCCAGAAGCAGCACCCAAGCTAACGTTGCTCTGCCTACCCAGTTCATCCCGCTCGACTTTGTGTCCATCCTAGTGCAATCTACCGGAGTAGCCATGAGGTCGGCCTCGATCCGGTACAACGAGCCGACTGATGCTGATGACAAGATCATGCTCGTCGGTGTCGTCCTGCAAGCCTTCACAATGCTATGCTTCGTACTCGTCTCGCTCAACTTCTTCTCGCACCTCCAAGAGCAGTACGACGACGCCAGGGCCAACAACAGCAGCAGCAACAACCACGGCAACCCCGAGACGGACCTCATGGCCAGGCGCCATGCCAGCAAACGCTTCAGATTCTTCCTGGTGGGGATGGGGCTCGCCGCCCTCTGCATGTTCGAGCGTTGCGTCTACCGGGTCATCGAGCTGGGCCCGGGATGGGACGGCCCACTGATGGCTCGGCAGGGCCTGGTCATCGGCTGCGAGCAGGCAGTCGTGGCGGCCGCCTGCCTGCTGCTCAACGTCTGGCACCCGTCGCTGCACTTCCGGGAGATGCTGGAGGGCCAGTCCCTCCGGGACCGGATCCGACGGGCCCGGATCGTGGGGCCGCCGCCTGCGCCTGCGCCTGCGCCAGGTCTGTTCCCGGGGGAGGAGCGCCTCCCCAGCTACGAGGAGGCGGCTCGCGGCGGCGGCGGCGGTGGTGGGTCGTACGTCCTGGAGGCCCGGGCGCGGGCGGGCCTCCACGCCCCTGGTGTCCCGCTGGGCGGGCCCAGCTTCAACGTCTCTCGCGTGCGGTGAGGCGGGGGGAGGAG
>PYSS01000259.1:0-13243 GCA_003049465.1 Magnaporthiopsis rhizophila
CCCCAGTTGTTGGTCCCCCTCCCGGGTGCACCGCTAAACTTAGGAAGCTGAGAAAAGGAAGCTGACAGGGGTTGCCCGAGTAGCCGCAACTGTTGTTGGAAAAAGAGCATCGGAACCCGCTCCAGAACGGGCTCTGGTATCCTTCGTCCCATCTCCCAGGCGCGCTCTTGCGCTTGGCGCGCTGTCGTTTATCGGACCATCGATGCCACCGCGATAACTTAAGTTGCGTGCGGGACGTGGCAAGCACGTTTCGCGGGCTGGGCGTGCACGGTTCGGGCTGTCGTCCGGTATGTCTGCCTGCTGGAAGCGGCTAATCTTTTCACGGGTTAACATGCCGTCTAGGTAACGACAAAGTTTGACACATGCCAAGACATACCAGATGCACCCAATTCAGGCTCTCTTCGCTATCGTAGCCCATCCTGATGATCGTGCTGGTCTTAATCTTTGGCGCTGCGGCTTTCGCAGAGGGTCTTCCTTCCTGTGATCATCATCCTCGCTGCGAGTATTGATATCAGAGCCAGCGGAGATCCTTCCTCAGCTTCAGCAAGGCCGCGTGGGTGGGTAGGCAGTGGGTGGGCTGCTGGCCGGCGCAGGTTGATAATGGCGGATTCTTGCAGGCTCTCAACGGGCAGACACCTCCGAACTCCGCGTGTAACATTCACGCCTGGAAATCCCAGAGCGTTGGCATTGCTGGTGAGCAAGGATACACAAGGGAGATAGGTGGACTGGTGGGAACAAAAGCGGCGGTCGAGCAGCTCTTTCGGACGAACTTTTCTCTTCGCTTGCCCACCTATAAGTTAACCGACGAACGCTCGCCATCGCCACCACCAACAAAAACACCTTCTTGGCCTACAGATCAGGCAAACTCGATTTACAACTCTTCGAACCATTTCGGATCATCCTAGTGTTTTATGATCCTGGACGGGTGCACCTGTCGTCCATTCTGAAAAAAATCGTCTCCGCCAAATCGGAACCCAGCCCCTTGATTCTCCCCCCTCAGGCTGATGGGGCACCCATCTCGCCGCCAAACACACCGTCCGGTGCCCGGGCAGACTTGCCCTTTGCCGCCGCCCGGACAGTGTCGATCGAGGTGTCCTCCGAGGGGTTGATGACCATCACCATACCCTCGGCGCAGTGCCCGGGCACGGAGCAGTACACCAACATGGGATCTTCCGAGTTGACAGTCACCTTGAAGACCTCGTTCTGTTTTGCAAAAAGATTGATGTCAGCAACTCTGTCCTGTCCGCCCCATCCACCACCTTGGAAGCTCCCTTGTGGAATCCCACTCTCCGCACGAGCTGATGGGGGTACTGACCGCGTTGGCCTTGCCTCTGAAGACGCCCGAGGAGAAAGCACCATGCTTCTTCGCCGCCGGCTGGCAAGGATGAGCGAAGTCGCCAGTCACGGCGTCGTGAACGCCTCCCACGAATTTGAACTCGAGCACGTCCCCCTTGGCCGCCCTGACCACGTCGGGGGTGTACGTGAACCTGCCCTTGCCCACACTGACTCTGTGGACCGCAGCACGAGCCACGGCGACTGCGAGTGCAGCAAGAAATCCCGTGCGCATCTGCATGCTGACGGTGTTGCCACGTTTGGAGGGAAAAGTCGAGGTGGTGATGATATAGCGAACGAGATAATTTCCCGGAACGAGTGTACTAGGAGGCAACCTAGAGGGTTTAGGAGCTAAGATTGAGCTGGTTTGAGAGATTTGAGGAGGTGGCTCAACGTTGCGTGCCCTTCCGCATTATATATAGAGGCTTCCATCCTCTGTCCGGAATCAGTATTTCTTGGCATTGTCGGGGTTATCGGTGGCGACGACGTAAACGCAAACTATCACCTCCGCGATTTTTGAGGTTGTCGCCTCCAGACACACCACAGAATAAAGTTAGCCGATGATTCATCTGGGGAATGTTGACTTCCGGATGTCCAGACCCCTCATCCGTCCCGTTTCCCAAAAGTCAAGAACCATCAGGCGGACAACGGGTCTGTGCCCAAACGGCATCTGCAGATAAATGAGCTGTATATCTGGTGGCATGCCGGAGGTTGCGCAAGACGGTTCAGACGCAGCGTACAGCGTTCGTGCAACAGATATAATTTTGTCGGTATTTGTAACCACGGGGGTGACAGGGTGACAGCCATCTATAAATAGGTAGAAGCCCAAGGAGAAATATGCGTCGGAGCAGCTACAGTCCTCAAAGAACCATGAACCAGGCATGGAAAGACAAGGGGATATGCACACAGACAAGATATACTGCCTAACGTCAGGAAATGGGGACATGTTGTTGGAAGCTTGTCTTTTGGAAAGGGTCCCCTGAAATTTTTAACCAGCGGGTGAGGCTTATTTAGCCACCGGGTGAAGAACAAAAGCATTAAAGAGAAGAAGGAAAAGCACACACGGGACGGAAGAAGGAAGCCCAGAACTGAGGTATATAAGAACGCGTCTTTAACACGCGAGAATTCTAGAACGTTACCGCCATCTTGGTCGCGATACCATCTGTCTTTACAAGACAGCACGCAATAAAGGTTGCTTTTCTTTAAACCCGGGAGATCATGTGCTCCCTTGAGAGTTGAGATAAATGTGATGTAGCCAGACCAATTCGATGAGACTTGCTCGCCATCCCCAACCGTATATGCCCAAACGCTATGCTATGCAGCTACAATGTTCGAAACAAAAGAGAAAACGCCCGATAATGCTAAAAGACCCAAGCTGAAAGAAACCGCTCCGAAAAAATGCGGACACGAAAGGATCAACCAATGAAAAGGGGCGTGTCGCCTCACAACTTCTTTCTCCAAATCGAGACTGTGTGTTGCATTAGCAATCCAAGTAGCTCTCTCGCTCTGCACTAAGTACCGGTGAAGCTCTCAAACGCGACCACCCTTCTTCTTCGGTGCCGCCTTGCCTGCCGGTTTGCCTGCCGGCTTACCGGCAGGCTTACCGGCAGGCTTGGCCGCAGGTTTGGCCGGGGGCTTGGCACCACCGCAAGCCCGCTTCTGAAGGCCGTTGTCGGTAGGCTCGACGGTGCCGTACCGGACGACGTAGTCGACCTTGTCCTCGTCGCGCGCCAGCAGCTGCAGGGCACGGCCGTGTGCCGAGTCCAGGTCCAGCACGTGGGTCTCGGTGCCGTTCTCGAAGACGTACTGGCTGGGCGCCACCGTCTTCGCCGGCTGTTGCGTGGCCAGACCACGGCGACGGCGAGACCAACGCCCGCTGCCGCCGCCGCCGGGGTTGATGACGACGACGACCATGGCGCCCGCGACGTCCAGGGAGTCGGAGCTAGCGCACTTGTTGTGGGCGCTCTGGGCTGTGGGTAGGCCGCACGGCTCCTCGCTCATGAGCTGGTAGATCTTGAGCTCGTCGTCGCAGCCGCCGCTGCCGGCGCCCAGCTCCTTGAACTTGGCCGAGTGGTAGTAGTTGCCGTCGCTGCAGCACTGGTTGGCGTCGATGCTCTTGCAGCGGTAGCCGCCCGACTTGGTGATGGCGTTGTTGTACTTGCAGCCGGGCTTGGGGTACAGCGTCACGGTGTAGGCGGCCGTGGCGGCCTTCCCGAGGAGGGCGACGAGGGCGATGGCGGAGGCGGTCGTGGTGAAGTACATTTTGGATGGTAAGGGATGGAGAGGGGTGGATGCGTTTGTTGTATTGTTTGCTTGGGGATGGATGGCCGGCAAGGCTGCGGGAAGATCGAGAAGCTGAGATAAGAGAGGTTGGGCTGGAAAGTAGGTGTGGTGCCTTGGTGTTTGGAGAGGAGGATGCTGTGGTGATGGTCTGATGCCTTCAACTATCTCGAGGGGAACGAGCGGTTGCCCTTGGTTAATATATGAACATCGTAACCTTGCCATCTTACTGTTCTGTCTCTATCACAAAACCTCGATCGTCATGTTACTATTCCTGAACAATCACGACGGGGCTTGCTTAGTTGGCACTGAAGCCATCCAGCTGCGATTCGAGATACCGGCCAAGAGATACCGATGCTCGAAAGGAGGCTTTGCAAGTAAACCCACCTTCCTAATCCGGCGTACATCGGCGCCGGGAGGATCATGGCATTCGCCACACTCGGCACTCGGCGGGAATCCTACCGGGATTTCCCCTTGCTATTGACGGTAGGCCTCTCGCCTGCATACGTCGTCTCGACTTGGCTGCCCTACCGTGGGGGCCGAGGCGCAGCAGCATTGACTTAACGCCGAGAACCCCGCCACGCTTGTTGATTTTCTTGTGCCGATCACCACCTGGCCTTCCCCCTTCGCTATATATCCACACCTAGGTAGGATACGCCAAAATCCTTTACCATCAAACCATATTTCCAAACCGTCTGGGTAGTACGCCGACAGCGCAGTCAGCATGGCCACCACGACTGTCTCTAGCGATAGCACCGAGGCCACCAGCAAAGGTGCCGCCGTGGCCGACTTGGCGAAGGTCGACAATGCCACAGCAGCGGCAGGAGCAAAACCAGTAACAAGCGCAGGCCCCAATTGGCCGCCTGGCTTCCAGCCCTTCTACTCGCTCAGGGACAAGGAGTCCGCCGACGGCACGCGATACAACCTGCTCAAGATCTTCTGCGACACGCCCGAAGGCCGCGCGTATGACGACCTCGCCACGGACGAGCAGCGCCTCGCCTACATGCGTGCGCACCACCAGGACAACACGTGGCACGTGCAGCCGGACGAGCGCATCTTGGAGGACTGGGACGAGGGAAAGTGCTACGTCGTCAAGATCCGGTCGCCCGAGGGTCAGGCCCTGGCAAAGCTGGACCCTCCGGGAGGAGGGGAGTGGGAGGACGAGAAGAGTGAGGATTACCGCGCCTGGGTCGATTTTTTCAAGAAGAACGCGTCGTATGTCGAGGAGCTGCAGCCCGAGGACAGGCCTGCAGCTTGCTCGGCCGAGGGCGTGGGAGAGATGTAAACGAGCTGCCCCTTGCTCATTTACTCACTGGCTCTCGCGTTAATAGTCATCTGTTCCGACTGGAAGCAGAGGCAGATTGCCGTTGTCGAGCCGCCAGCCTGAATCCTCGCATCCATTTGACGACGGTGATATTGATGGAAATTGAGACGTTGATTTCGTCCCCTTGCCAGGAGGCTCTAGCCTGGGTAACGCAATTTGGTTCAACTTGTCGCTAGACGTTGTTGTGACAGGTACTGTCGTGATGGCTTGCATAGGTAGGTAGCTAGGCTCAAGGAGAAGACTGTTGACTGAGCGAGATAGGAGGCCAGATCAAAGGTGCGAGGAGCAAATGGAAATCTACAGGCCGACTGGGAGGCTTCCTCGCCCACACCGTCAGTCGGAAGTGGCACAGAGAAAGCCTAGAGACATAACCAGAGAATTAGCTGTACGCGTGTCGGGTAGCTATGCCGCGTGGAACTCTCGGCGCAGGTACCCATGTGTCTCGGAGATAGGTGCCCAGATGGGCGGCAGAGCGATGCGGCACGCATAGATACAGCCTATACGAACTGCGGCAAGCTAGCTGGTGTCTCCCGACTGTGCGTCGTTCGCATTCTTCAAGTAAGTACCCCGAGGGGAACGATGGGGGAGCGCGGATTTGTGTAATCAGTGTATGGGACATCACCGTACCCAGAGTCCAAGCTTGCGTTTGCTTGTGCGATGTCGTCCTGCCCGGCTGACCTTTGGCGCCGTCCAAGGTGCCGGTGAGCCAGGAGAGAAGACAAGGGCGGTCAGGATCGGATCTCACGTGGCAACGGCGAACAGAACGTACGTTGAGCCCTGACCGCGTTAGTGACGCGAGGTTTAATATCGGCGATGCGTGTCAGAATGAAACAAGACCGTTCGAGATTGACTATGGCGGCAGAAACACAGGTGTTCCCGCATGGGTTGGGCAGCCAGGTAGCTGGTCCTGTTCGTTCCTGGTGTCGGGCGCAACGCCGTGCGAGGCTGCCACAGACTCAGATCTGACCGCGCGGTTGATCGGCTTTCGACCTGACGCCTGACACCGCCAGATCTGCCCGTGGTAGAGATGGAGTATCGCAAAGCCAGGGACGTTTGTGATTCCGGGGACCTGAATGGTCGCGGATTGATGGGCGATATACACCGCTCCGTACGTGGCTGTCTCAGTTGTGGGTGTTCCCGTCGGGCGGGACAGCCCGACGGCCCGACTGGAGCCCCTGGAGCACCGACGTACCGGAAATCTGGATATCGGCACCGAGCGCGGCTGGATGGGCGTGTGGGATGAATTCGAGCGGGATGAATCCGAGCAAGCCCATTGGTGCTTTGCCAAAGTGTGTGAGTGTATGTACGGGCGCGGCGAAGCAGCGGGAGGATGACCACATGGCATCAAGGATGAGCGGCTCCCAGGAAGGGTTCATTGGAGCCATCTTGTATGTGAGCTACGGCTAAAAAAAAGTTGACCGTTGAGGACGTAGGCGTAGCGTCGACCGTGCCAGGAGTGTCGCGTCTTTAGCGCAAGCCACAGCTCCGGTGGCGCCTGTTTACTTATCAAACGCATAGTCACAATATGGGGCCACCAGCTCATCCTTTTTTTTTTTTTTTTTTTTTTTTTTTTTTTGCGGGGTGGGGAGGAGGGGCATGGCCTGAGCACGGGTACTTCATCCTTGTGGTCCTGGATCTGGGAGATAGTCCCCGCGGTAACAAAGAAACAGTGCAGAAATCGGGCTCGCGGTTGATTGTGAGACTGCCCTCCGGCGATGACTGCCCAAACACAAGCTACCTCACCACACACTTTTGGCTGAGAAGCATCCAAACAAATCCTCAACCGAGGCGCTGCTCATTGTGCCTTCGTGTGGACCAAACACCCCATCCGCCCACCCCGGGATCCGGTATCCAGAGGCGGCATAGCGTTATCAGTGGCAACGCCATGTGCCCTGAGACAGTGGCGGCCGTCCTGATTGGACCGTTCAAGCAGGCGCGATGCCACCGTTGATGAGAGCACCCAGCCGTCCCAGCCTACCTTCTCCCTGGACATCGACTGATAAAGCCCCTACCTACGCAGTACAGCCCATGCAGCTGCTATCTAAGGTACCTGGGGATAGGTATCGCGGGCTATAATGCGCAAAAAAAGTCTCGGTCTTGTCGGCTGATGCGCCCAGCTCAGATGCTGAATTTTTTTTCTGGGACCCCCCGCCCGCCCAGTCAGCCCAGCCCCATCTTTCAAAGATGGAGACCACACATCGGAAGCCCCGGCATGGGTGGTATGTCGCGGGAGCAGGGACCGTGTAGGTCAAGTGTAAAAAAAACTACTGCCGCATTGGGAAGTCCCGAAGACACTTATCTTGGTATCCTTCCTTTCCACGCAATCTTTTGATCATTACCATGCCAAATCGGATCAGATAGCAGATCCCTCTCAAAGTTGCCCCTGGGAATTTTTTTTCTTTTCCTAGTTGATACAAAAAGGGTCTGCCCACCCCTTTCCACATGGCGTCGAACAAGCCAACCCCTCCCCCAATCCTCGGGGCACATTGAGTGTGCTTCGATGCTCGTCGCAGATTATTACGCTATAGCTTGCAGTGTCTCCCTCGCCTGGTGAACATTGCGTGTTGCTGGCTGCGAGTTTGGTTTGGCAATCTTGCACCGCGCCGCCCAGATTCGCCTCACGATCCAGTCGCGTGCCCACACGAGCCCCCTCTGGGAAACGGCAAACCACCGAACGCCGCGCCCATCCGCCGCTATGGGCTGGATTCACAGGACCAACGAGGCCGTCGCGAAATCGCCCGTGGGCTATTGGTTCAAGCTCGATGGCTCCGGCAGCCTGAAGGAGCGCAAGGGCTCCTACTTTTTCACCGAAATCCGCGCCGGCCTTGCTACCTTCTTCGCCATGGCGTAGTAAGTGCTTTGTTGTTTGCGCTGGTAACGTGGAGAGAGGGGTGAAGCGCAGTTTTAGGGCCGAGGGTTTGCTGATAGCAACCACCCTCTTCCAGCATCATTGCCGTCAATGCCTCCATCGTGAGCGACTCCGGCGGCACCTGCGTCTGCAACAGCACTCCGTCGGATCCTATATGTGTAGCCAATGAAGAGTATGCTCTCTGCAAGGTATGTGTCGCTAGAACTCTTTCGAATGGCTCAGGGGCGGCCACCGCACCGACCTCGGCCACGCACGCCCCTGTTCCCTTCCCGCACCAAAGGCAAGCGCTAATTCGTGCCGCCGACCTCAATAGAACGAGATCAAGCGCGACCTGATCACAGCTACGGCAGCAATCTCGGCACTGGGGACCTTCTTCATGGGTCTGCTCGCGAACCTCCCCGTCGGCATCGCGCCCGGCATGGGGCTCAACGCATACTTCGCCTTCACCGTCGTCGGCTTCCACGGCACAGGCACCGTACCTTACGGCGTGGCCGTGACCGCCATCTTCGTCGAGGGCTTCATCTTCTTCGCGCTGGCCTTGCTGGGCATGCGTCAGTGGCTGGCCCGCGCCATTCCCCGCTCCATCAAGCTCGCCACCAGCGTCGGTATCGGTCTCTTCCTGACCCTCATTGGGCTGACCTACGGGGAGGGCGTTGGCCTCATTGTGGGAGGCGTCTCCACGCCTCTCGAGCTCGCGGGCTGCAAGCCAGGCGATCGGAAAGTCGCCGCAAACGGCGATCTGCTCGGCTGCCCGGACTACGCAAAGATGCGCAACCCAACCATGTGGATTGGCATCTTCTGTGGCGGAATCTTCACGGTCCTCCTGATGATGTACCGCGTTAAAGGCGCCATCATCGCAGGCATTATTCTCGTGTCCATCATTTCGTGGCCCCGCGGCACCGACGTCACCTACTTCCCGTACACACCCGTGGGTGACAACAACTTTGAGTTCTTCCGCAAAGTTGTCGATTTCCACCCCATTAGACGCGTCCTCAACGTGCAGGAATGGAGCATTGCTCAGTACAGTGGCCAGTTCGGGGTAAGCAGCTCCCACAGCTTCGTTGGGTATCAAGGGATGGCAACCCTGGTGGGCGCTCTACTGACCTCTTGTAGCTGGCCTTGATCACGTTCCTGTACGTGGATATTCTGGACTGCACCGGCACCCTCTACTCCATGGCCAGGCACGCGGACCTGATGGACCCCGTGACCCAGGACTTTGAGGGCTCCACAGTCGCCTACATGGTCGACTCGATCGCCATCTCCATCGGCGCCCTCCTCGGCACCCCACCCGTCACAGCCTTTATCGAGTCCGGTGCCGGCATCTCTGAGGGCGGTAAGACCGGCCTCACTGCCATGGTCACTGGCATCTGCTTTTTCATTTCCATCTTCTTTGCACCAATCTTCGCCTCCATCCCGCCCTGGGCCACGGGCTGCGTCTTAATCCTGGTCGGCTCGATGATGGTTCGCCACGTCAAGGAAATCAACTGGGACTACATCCCCGATGCGGTCTGCAGCTTTGTGACCTTGGCTCTGAGTAAGTTGTCAAGAGCTGCCCCGGGCTGATCTCGGGACAGACGCGGAAGCCAACTCCGCTAACACCAAACCCCACTACAGTGCCTTTTACTTACTCCATTGCCGACGGTCTGATCGCTGGTGTCTGCCTGTATATCGTGATCAACACTTTGGTTTGGGTCGTCGAGAAGGCCTCGGGTGGCCGCATCGTACCACCCAACAAGGACAAGAAGGACCCCTGGACCTGGAGGATCCCCGGCGGCGTGCTGCCGCCATGGCTTGTTCGTCTCTCCAAAGGAAAGCGTGACTTTTGGCGCGGCGAGGACCGCTCCGTCTCCGAGGCGCAGGCCGTGGGCGCCACCACGGCTACCCCAGGCGGTGGCGTGCCGCTCCAGGAGGAGCATCACCTCGACAGCAAGGGCCCCGCCGACTCGCCTGAGCGAGGGCCATCGCCGGACCAAGGGGCTCAGAAGGAGCAGGGTGTGGGTGGTGTTGTGATACCCGAGGCACAAAAGGAGAAGTGATTTCTTTGTTGCTGCGCTCTCTGTCGACCAGAAAGCACCACAGATTTAGTCTTGCCCTGGTCTAAGAACCCATTTTTGTTGGCTCCAGGCTGTGCGACAGCGAGACGGGCTGGGCTGTGTCAGCACGATGCCACGGGGATTTATTTTGCATAGATCAAGTTGAATAGATCAAGTTGAATAGCCCGACCGGGAATCTTCCAAGTTGCCGTACCCGCTGAAAACACAAGATTTGCTGCATCAACCCTAGTCCTCCTCATCCATCAACCCGGAGAGGCAGGGTCCAAGAGCTCGAGGCGAAGCCGCACAAAGCCGGATAGAGAGCTCCATACCTACCTTGGTTGACACTCCAAAATCCAGGCTGCGGCCCGCGCACGCTCACATCAGGTTGTTGTTAGTAACCTCGTCGCGTCTGTTTCGGCATTGGAGCAAACATCAACACTGAATCCGCCTCGACCTTCCTTATCGTGAAGGTCGGCGTCCCAGACTCTGGGTTCCCGAGCTTTGGTGCAAGTCGCCGTCAACCCGCACAGGAGGGACTCCGCCTGGGACTCGGCTTCAAACCGGCGGACATTTCTCGAGGCGGTGTTGCCCTGAATTCTCGGGCCCCAATTGCGGCATGCCGGCTGGTGGTAACCCGCCAGGTTCTTACGTCATGAGCTTTCCCCGGGACTTTCGCCCCCTAGCTCGGACTTATCTTAGTTCATCCCTCGACATTTGTACGAGGCGTCACAACCGTTAGCCGGAAAGGTTTCTCTTTTTTCTTCTTTCTTTTTCTTAAGTAGGTAATCGGTCCAGAGCCTCGGGACCATTGGGGCTTAGCATTAGCTGACCGGTTTGAGCGCTTCCAGAGAACTGACGCTGACAGAGAACAGTAGCATTGGCAAGGCGCCAGCACAATAAGGCCAGACTGTGTCGGACGACGATGATGAGGAAGCCGACCATGGTAGGTCTGGACGTCAAGACCCCAGCCGAGCTCGGGAACGACTACCGCTAGCGCATCGTTTTCATTCTAGGGGCAGGGTATGTGTGGGCGGTTGAACGCCATCCATTCTCAGTGATAGTATATCGCAAGCTCAAGCCCAAGGTCCAGCTCAATAAAATCCCGATGTCGGCGCCCTTTGGAACGCCCGTCAGTGGGGAGAGGAGGACCATTACTTCTAAAACTATATGGGCGGCCTGGAGGGTTGGACGAGATGACACAAGATATGGGACACTATCATACAAGGTTCTAGATTATCCTGATCTCGTGCTTCCTCAATGGAACCCGACTTACCTTTGCTTGTATGGAGTTTAGTTTATGGCCAGGAGATTCTAAGCTACCTTATATAGGAAATATCGGAAGAGGTGCCCCTCGTACATACGAAAGTTATAAGCCTCCTCGTCATGACTTCCTCGGCCTTCCTCTAGCCCTAACACCTTTGACAAAAGCACAGCTCTCAAAATGCGCCTCGAATTCCCGACGAGCTAAGTCTCCTGCCGCTGCGACAGCGTCAGAGTCCACAGAGCCACACGAGGCGGATATGGAGTGACCACAAGGACAGACATACGGAAAGTCTGTAACTTGTGTGCGACCAGGAGAAATATCAGTTCCCATGACACCGACATCACGCGTGACGTCAACGGCTTTAACGCGACAGTTTCTGAGATGCCGCCTGAAGCTGTCCTTGCGACCCAGCTTTTTGCCACAGCGGCACTGGAACTGGCGGCTGAGGTGTTTGGTCGATGTATTGAGGTGGCGCAAGACGGACCGGCGATCCTTGAAGTCGGGGCACTTGTCGTGTCCACACCAGTGCCGCTGTAGTCCGTGGGCAGACCCGAGATGATCTCTGTATTATTGTGCATTGTAGGAGTCAGTGTACAAGCCCCGGCAAAGCCTGACCATGACGCCATGGGGAATGCGGCAAATTTACAGGAGGTCGTTAGAATTCCCGAGCATCTGGTGACAGACTCCGCACTCCTTGGAGATTGTGGATGGGTGATTCAAGGACGTCACCCCGTCCACGATGGGCAGTGGCTGAGCCGGCGGATGGGATGGGGGGAAATCATCTGCAATGGTAGGCGGTGATGCGAACGGCGGGAGAGCATCCGGGGTTGGGGTCTCGGAAACGGGTGGTGGGTACTCTTGCTGGCTGGATAGCACTTCCAGCACGAGAGAGCCGACGTCACGCTCGGAGGCTTCAAAGCAAAGCGTGTCCGTCGGCGCCTGGGCTTCGTAGTATCCCAATCGCTGGAGCCATTGAAACTCTGCTTGGAAGTTGTCACTGGTGAGCTGTCGTACAAACTGTTGCTGTCCCATGATTTCAGAGTGCGAGAAGTCTTCCTGAGGAAGCATAATGAAGGAAGGGGGCGACATGGATAATTGTTGATATGGATGTGGCATTCGATGTCGGAAGGGACCTTGATGGGACAAGGCTTGGGCTTGGGTTTATGGAAGCGCACAAAAAGCTTGACGACGAAGGTATGGAACGTGAGCTTTCTGGCAACGAAAAGACACTTACATGGCGTAGACCAGCGTTGGGCGGCGATGAGACAGACATAAAGCATGATCCCAAGGCACTTGGCGAAGGTGAGTAGAGCGGGACAGACGATGCCTTCAGAATTGGAAAACGGCCACCCGTCAGCCCATGCCGTCATACTTGGGCTCTGGTTTGATGCAACAGGCTCCGGATGCCACGCTGGACCCAAGGCCTTTTTTTTCCGACTCCTCGTTTCTGTGTGGTGCGTCTTGGTCATTGGAATGGCACGCGCTAAACAATGATCAAATGGTCTAGACCGCGCGGCGTGCTTCTCTGGCTGACAGGGAGGAGCGAGAGTTTATGACAGGGATGGTGAGGGAGGCCACCCGCAGCTGCGGATCACAATGGCTCTGATTGGTGTTGAGGGTTCAGCCTCGAGGACGGTTGAGCCCTTGACGTCACTGTGGAGAATCAGGGTCCCCATCCCGTCCCGGGGCGCATTCTGGGGGGGATAGGGACGGCCCTGAAAGCCAACGAAAGTAGGGGACCAGTCGAGACTAGGGAGAGCTCAGCGATGACGCGAAAGTGGTACGCTTTTCCTGCCCGAATAACGGTCCGTAGCCGCGCAAAGGGGAAAATTCAAAACCGGGTTGATTTCGAGCAACTACGCGTACTCCATATTTTTCGTAAATTGCGTGCTGGAACCCGTGTTGACGATGGGTACGCCGTGTTCAAGGACGTTTATGGTAAAATTGCGGAGCCTGCCTACACTGTTGTCCCGTGTGTTCAATACCGTTTGAATTTTTCCCTTTGCGCGCTACAGGTATCATTGGGCGGGCGACTTGGGGGATCTGTTCACCAGAGACTGGTTACGAAAGGATCATTTTTATCCGCCCGAGACTTTCGAGGTTACAATCCGTGATCCCAAGGCTGTCGCTTCGACGAG